>CABFWO010000172.1:326221-380069 GCA_902155825.1 Timema genevievae | reverse complement strand
CCCCCCCCAATTTATTAATCTCACACAAATAAAGTCATTTTTACCTGTGTGGGAAAATTGATTAATTAATATTATAGTTATGAAAGGAATGTTAAAAACATAGGAGTTAACAAAATGAAGAACATACAATACAAACAGCTGCAATGAAAACAAGTGACATGTAAAACAAAATTGCAGGATATTGTGAAAAGAAAGATTATAGGCTGTTTTACTAAAATGTATGTTTGTTTACTCCCCCCTTCTATACTACACACTCACCTCTCATAAGTTCATACTCCAGCACAAAGTAGTTGACCTAGCTTTATTTCAACTCTACCCTTTCTCCTCCTTCCATGAAAAATGTCTTCATCCTTTTATCACTAATGTTTACTGGCCTTGGTGAAGTTTTATTTCCAGTCTGTACTGCTCCCCCACCATCCAATACTACAAACAATGGGACTTACTCTCACTACAGTCTCAAGGCTTTAAAGATGTTGACAAAACTATCCGATTTTTGTATTTGGTGGGTCACATTCAATACTTATACATTCACACACCCCTTGTATGCCAATTAAAATACTTATACATTCACACACCCCTTGTATGCCAATTAAAATACTTATACATTCACACACCCCTTGTATGCCAATTAAAATACTTATATATATATATAGGTTGTCAGTAGCTGTTTGAATTATTTATATATATATGTAGCTGTTTGAAACTATACTAAATATCATACATAGGTGTGAATGAAAATAATATATTTTTGCACCTGTATCACCCTGTTGTGTCAATATGTGTCTGCACACAGTATGCTGTCAAACTACCCCAGTTGTATTTATCTATACTCATGGCCGGTCTTACAATTTGAGAGTTAATATTGCTAATACATCTTATTGTTCTAACACAATCAGACACTAACTGACTAGTCCCGGCATTCATCAACCTTTTACCCCTTGTGGCCAGGTCAGTTGAGTAAAATGCCGCCATCTTCCTCCATTCTTCTCTTATCACTTGCACACTTTATGTTATCTGCTACTTCCATATTTTGCCTGATCTCTTTTGTGCTCTTTCATTTCCATCGTTCTCTTCAGCATCCTCTCCTTTTCCATCCTCATTACATGTCCATACCATCTCAGTCTTGCTTCCTCTACTATCTCATGTACTCCCTGTACCCCAACTCTTTCCCTGATAACTTCATTCCTAATTTTGTTTCTCCTCGTGACAGCTAACATGGCCTCCACTTTCCTAGTCTCTCTTACATTAAATGTCAAATGTTTCTGCAGCATATGTGACAATGGATATTGCCTGCACTGTACTTGTATCATTTATTTCAAATCAATGGAAAACAGGCAGGCACACACACACACACTTTAATGAAAAGAACAATAGTTATATTTTGCTGCCATTAAACACTCTTCTCTTTTCATAGTAAAAGCCAAATTTGGTTTCTATCCTTATTGCCATTAACTTCATCCATATAAAACAAAAAATATCTCATTAAGCAAAAACAGGTTTTTCCTTACGATGGATATTTTATATTACAAATCATTCTGAAAGATCTTATTTAAAAAAAACTGCTTTGTGTCTGGAAATAAGATTACAAACATATCTGTTTTTAAGTAGGGCATGTAATTTTGTTAATGCTCTTGACTGAGTCCATATTGTTTATTGCTATGTACACAGATATTTAAAATAAATCTTTTACTTTACAATATTGTTTTTATCCTTACAAAATTATCTAAAAAGAGCTTCTTGAAAATTATTTATACTAGCACTGAGTCAAGAACAGGTGAAGATTTGAAAAACTAACTCACAAAAGTTAATTTTCTTTGGTACTTATTCAGAAATAATGTTAGATCAAAACTTTTTGCTTGTTTTAATCTATCTTTAGAGCCGATGTCATGAAATTACATAGTTACATATATATCTTGTCCTAATGGTAGGTACACCACCACGAAGGCTTAATTTAGATAAATTTTGTATGACATTTATTAGCAAAGCGAGTTAAATACTATCTTTCCTCCGACTAAAACAACATCGTATTTCATCGACAGTAGCGCTAATGCATTTGTCAGAGAAGCAAACAGTGTTTCCCCTTGTCCCTTTAGAGATCCCATCCCATGGGCGCGACTATCTCTGAGCTGCCGACGTGATGACAAATAAAACTAAGCATATTAAAGGTCTTTACAGCCATTCTTCACAACCATTTCAAAAATAAATATTAAAACCTGGAAATTCCAGGCCTGGAACAGAGAAGGAGAGTAGGAAGGAACTTTGTTTGTAGTAAATTGTCCACATATGTAAGTTAACTGCATGTTGATTTAAAGGAACAAAGGAATATAGACGTAGCAAGAGTATGTCAGAAACCACAAGTCTGCCAACACAACCTTAAGGACAAGATTGTGTGTGCATTAATACCTAGATAATACTGAAAAAAAAGTTGAAGGAAAGGTTGGCGCTAGTAACTAATAAGAAAAAAAAAAACTTCAAAAATAATTTACCTCAACTAACAAATTACAGAGCTGGGAAGACGCATAGCTCAGCAGTTGTCAATGGATTTTAATTTATAAAAAGGATAAAAATAATTTAAAATTATAGGTTTAGCCAAAAACAAGAATTATATAGTGAATAGCTGTTACAAAATAGTTTCCATTGTATCGACACACGTCACAATTCGGCAAACCTTATACTTGCACGCATGGCAGTGTCGTCTGATAAGTTGAAGAAACATGGACGCAGAATATTAGTTGGAACACTACCTTATTTTACCTTCTCAGGTTCCCAGGGTCTCCTGGCTTGACATCCATCTTCTTAGAACTTGCTAAACCACTAAGAGGCTAAGTTTGTGTCATGCTGTTATTCACAAATATATTTAATTTTGAGTGTTTTTTTTGTATGAGTTCTTTATCCTGTATGCTTGAGAATCAACGTAATTATAATGATGTAATTAATGAGGAAAATAAGGGGGAAATGTGAGTTAATTTATTATTTTATAGTTATGTTTTAGCTTATTTTAGATCTGAATGTCAAATATTTTAAATGCTAAAGCCCCATTAAGGAATCTACAAACTAGAACTGAATAATTTCCTTCACAACACCAAAAAAAAATGGGCGGGTTGTTACAAATGTGCTGTGACAAGACTTATTGGCAGGGTCTGTAAACAACAACACAACAATGGAAACAAACTCCTCATTAGGGCGAGTAGACCCTGTTCCAGACCCAATGCTTCACGGGAAAATCTGTAAGCTCCAGGGATCGAACCACGGAGCTCTGAGGACAGAGGACGCCTTTAACAACTAAGCCCTCGCTCGCATCCAGCTGGATATACAGGTAGCATTTATTTACAAATATCTGCTTCAAAAGTAATAGCTACCCCCTTCCAACGCAACCCTCTCCAGTCTAGTTGTGGTCTGACCAGGAATGTGTTTTTTACAACCAGACAAGCAAAGAGGATACAAAGTTCATTGTCTGCATTATCTTCTTATTCTGACGAGAATATGCTGAAAAATTTGTTTTTTAGTATTCATGCATTTGTAAAATACCGACAGTATTTAAAAATATACGTCTTAATCGGGTTAAATTAACTAAAAATGACTAAAGAATTACACAAAACAAGGAAATATTATCTATAAATTCAAAATGACAAAAAATGACCAAAGAATGACCTATAGAAAATATTTCCACAGTCTCAAGTTCTATGTGCACATAGGCATAGTCTGTGAATGATATGCCAAAAAAATAGATGGCATATCATCACATTCTTTCATATAGTGCCAGCTACATTCTTCCATAAAACATTCATTACATTCTCGCATTGAACTGACATCATGTTCCTGCATCACAGTTAATTGGTTTGAAAATGATTAGATTTTACCAACTAATACACATTAAAACAACATAGTACTATTTATAATATGACATTGAAATAAAGTATGCTAGCCTTTAAAATAAGAGGATTTTTATCAAGACCCAATATCTTATTTAAAATGAGGCAACGTGTTTAAATTTCATAACCATTTAACTAGTGATAGTAATATTACCAGGGCCGGCAGCAGGGGTGAACTAGGGAGACTAATATACAGGGCCCCGAGCTAAAGGGGGCCCTGTCGGCCATCCTTAGGGAATATTTTTTATCTAGTAGTCTTGAATAAAAACAACTAATAAATATTTTGATAAGTATTTTTTTTTTTTTAACTTTTCAAGCATTGTCTCTGACCCTCTTGATATTTTTAAATGCATTACGTAAGCTAAAACTATAAGGTATTTTCACAGAAGTGTGTATAGCACTCAGCATTTTTTGCATCCTCCCAATAACAGTTGCTGAAGTTGAGGGAGCATTCAGCAAGCTTGCTATGATTCTAAATTACATGCAAGCCACGATGCTACGAGACTGTCTTAACAGTTTAGCCCTACTTCCTATATCTATAGAACACAACATATCACGCATTATTGACTTTAGTGATGTAATTACAGACTTAGCTGCAGTTAAAGTGAGAAGGTTATTATGGTATGCTATAGCCTACATAAAAAGCATCATTGTCAGTTAATCGACAAAAAGAAAGTAGTCAATTATTAGATGTATCAGCTATCAAACATAATACAACTGTAATATTTTACGTTTTTTTTAAAAAATATTTAAAAAATTCTGCCCCTGTAAAAGTATTAAGCGAGTGGAGGGAGGGGTTGGGAAGCCCAAAATTCTCAGTGTTATGAGCCCCAAGATTTGTGTCGCCGGCCCTGAATATTACAAACAATTATGAATAGTTAATTTTAAATTATTTTGTTTTAAATAAAAACATGCCCAAGATAATGAAAGTGACATGGAGCTGAAATGGCTTGCTAAGAGATAAATAACCACACAAGTCCAGTAGTATAGTATATTAAACAATTCAAAAAATTATACAAGAATAAGGGGGGAAAAAAATAATCAATCTTTATCAATTAATATGACATTTTAAACTGTAAATAACTTAATACAATATAGATTACTATTCAGTGAAAACTCGTTCTTGGGTTTCCTTAAATAAAATAAACTCTTTTCAAATAAATTTCCATAGCAATGAACTCAAACTCAATTTCAAAATGAACTCGTGAAATACAGTGGTTTATTATGAGTCATAGAATCTAACTTTTTTTTTCATCCTAGACAGAGATAACGAATGATATAACCTAGAATAACCGCTCTAAGTGTTTCAGACAATGTTCTGATTGCACAATGAATAAACAGTTATATGATTTAGTTGCTGAACTGGTTATTAATATCGAGAAAAAATTTAACTGCAAAGCAATCAGTTCTTGAAAGAGACACATAATTCTGGCACACTTTGTTTTATCTTTTTAATAAAAAACCAAATCACTGTTTACTCACACGACCAAATAGTCGCGTACATTCTATTTTAATTCTCTGTACAGAAGTTAACATTTTGTTAGTGATTATATGAATGTAGAATAAATTAATATGTTGCTACAATATGCTATTAAAATTCCCCAGATAATAATTAATTGAAATAACTTGTTTAAGCTGAACTACTAGGTACCTTACATGTTTCCAACAAATATTACTCAATAATAATTAATGTTACGGTATTTGAGCCAAGTAAATTGGGAAATTTTGGTAGCAGGCATTCACCAAATTTTACATTTATCTTTAAACTCAAACTCAACTATCATTTTGCCCAAATTCACCCAGAAAATACAGAATTATTTATTTCTATTAAGAATAATGAAAGAACCAGAATCAAAGTAACACTTAAAGATATGGACAAACTTTAAAACGCAGTAATAATAACTTTGAGAGTCATATAAATTGTTGAATATTACTATATGATGTGTCATGAAATAGTTAAGTAATTATTTTTTCTTCAAAAACATATTAATTTAATTTTAATCTAAACAACCAGCAAGGAAAATCGATAGGGTTTAAAAATGAGTGTATATGGTTGTATTAGTTATTTGTTGTATCAATCATCACCAGTTTGAAATAAATTATATAAAATGTTTACTATCTGAACTAAATATGAAACCAATACAAAAATATTTTGAAAACTCCCTTGATAGTTAAAATAATATCATAGTTTCTGTGTTACAGCACAAACAGCGGAATACATCCAAATAACTTTGAAGACACGGCTAAACAAAGCAACAGCTAAGGAGCTAGGTAATTTTTATTATATAATTTTTTGGACATTACTAAGTAGGAATATAGTTTACTATTCTGGTGTATAATACTTGACACATATTACACCGTAGCTCAGTCTAATGAGCTAAGGGCCCCAGGTTCGATTACCGGCATGGCCGAAAAGTTTATCATTGGTGAAATGTGGGTTTACCCTTTAACAGTATTGAATTAATGGCCGTGGACTGAATGTTGTGCCTGTCCTAGTCTTAAGTTAGATTATAAGGAATACGAAGCTAAAACAAGCCTAGTAAGCCAATAGCGGTAATAAGTTAGAATGATGGATGAAGAAGGAAGAACGATGAAGCGCTAGTAGAAGAAGAGGACGCATTAAAGAGGATGAAACAAAGAAAATCACTGGGTGTACAAGATTGACTGCGGACATGTTATAGGACCTGCAAGAGAAGCAGGAATACAACGGTCATATAGGGTGCGAGGAGTGATATGGAAGGAAGAAAAGGTACCAGATGACTGAGAGAAGGAAATTATAATACCAATTTTTAAAAAAAGGAGACAGTAAGAGGTGTAGTAGGAATTATAGGGGAATAAGAATAACCCTGATGTGCCACTGTACAAAAATATATGAAAAGATACTGGAAAAGAGAACTAGAAAGAGAATGAAAGGAAGATGAAGAGAGGAACAATATGGATTTAGAGAAAATAGGTCTACGATAGACTTGATTGTCGCCATACGACAATAGAGGCAAAGAAGGTACAAATTTGGGAAGGTCTAGGTAGTGGTATTTATGGAGGAGTAGAAGGCATATATGAGAGCGAGGATAAAGTTGGTAAAGTTATGGAGGCCAAAGTGAGAAGAAGAGAGTTATAACATGAGCTGTGTGAAGAGAGAGGCTCCGAATAAAAAATGGAGTGAAACAGGGGAGTAGTCTCTCATCATTATTATTAGGAAATGGTCAGGGCTAAAATGGAAAGAAGGAAATAATGAGAGCTATGATGTTTGATGGTACAAGGAGAGAAGGAAGTGGAAGCACAAGAACAACTACAAGAGTGGAATGAGGAATGTGGAATGAAATTTAGCATGGCAAAGTGTGAAACTGGTAATGACAAGGAAGAGGATAAGGTCTGGTAAAGCTATAAGGTTGGATGGAGTAGAGAGGACAGCAGAGAGAGTTGTTATATAGGTGTGTAAGAGACCTGATATGGAGAAGAGAAGTGTAAGGAAGTGAAAAGAGTGCTTTATAGGGCACACTTTTTATCCATAGTCACATGTGCAGCAGAAACATGGACAAGGAAAGTGGAGGCCATGGGAATGAAGTTATCTGGGAAAGAGTTTGGGGGTACATTAGATCGTAGAGGAAGCTTAAGTGAATGATGGAGATGGAAGTATGTAAAAAAAAGACCACAAGGGAGGCTAAGAGATGGAAGGAGCAGATAACAGCAAGTGTGTAAAGGAGAGGAGAATAATGGAAGCAATTAAAAGAGGAAGATGGATGAATTTTACTAAATTGAAGCTAGGCTGGAAACAGTTGATGATGATGATGATGATAAGGAATAGAAAACCGGGTCATTTTAATGGGCAAAAATACAAATTATTTTAAATTAAATTACACAGCTACTGTAATTTACAAACGTGTAATTTTGTAGATGCCAAAGTGGTGTGTAGTAGATTAACTTATTTTGTGTCAAATATTAAATACTTAAATATCAAATTCTTACTTTTTGTTATATATGTATAAAAATTACCAAAGATCCTTTGCTTGGGGAGTGTATAGTTCAACCTTTTAACATCCAAGGACTTTGTTTGCTGAGGAAAATTATTTTGATTCTAATATGTACATCTGTGAAACAGTTTTTTTTTAAAAAAAACACACAAACACTAAACTTCATTAGTCAAGTCTCAATAAACAAAGAGGACGAGCGAGACTGTCTTGTTGTCTTGAGCACTACTGTAACGTACAACGCTCGCAGACTACGATGAAACTTGACGAGAGAGCGCTGAAGGTTTAACTTACCGGCTACTTGACCCGGGATCAGCTCCAAAGCGTCGTTTTACTTCTGTAGGGGAACGAGAAAGTACCAATAACATTTTGTTCTACTGAAACACTATCTAGTCATGGAACACAACAAAATACACGCGAGAGATGGCCGTCAAGAGGTGACATAAAAGGATTTTAAATTACAATTAGATTTGTCTGTCCCCCCTGGGCCAAATGAAGATGCAAACACTCCGGTCACCAGGAAGAACTTACCTTGATTGATCGCAATGTGTCATTATCTTATAAGTTACTCAATCAAACTACACATGTTATGTTATAATTAAATTTATTGCTCTAGAACTAATTGACACTCCAAATGAGGAATGCATATTCTTGATATATCCAAGTCTTTCAATGTTCTGAAGAGTTCAGAGGAAAAAAAAAAAGTTGTCCCAGATGTTTTTTAATGCATTTTAATGGCATCAGGTACCTCTAAAATTAATTTTAGAATGTTTCAGTGATAGTAGTCTTATAAGACGCAGTGTGCTATAAATTAATAAAAAGTACTTGTTTCACCTTGAAAGATTACACTATGGAGTAGCTTAGAAAATAGGGCCATGGTGTAATCCGCCGAGGCTTTCTTTAAGGGTATTGCATGGTCCATTTAACAACTGAAGGAATACAAGTTCATCAATATATCATAACATTTTATAGTTAAAACCAAGTTTATATTAGAATTTGAAAATATGGAACTCCACAAAACTTTATATATATAAATAGTAACCATAAAAATGTTTCAGGTTAACAAAATTAACTTTTATCCTAACTTCCGAGAAAATGAACAAATATCAATGTTCTTGGTATGGTAATTTTCTATCGAGTATCATACTAAAGAGGATAACCTAAATCTGTGGATAATCTACATATTTAGTAAAACAAGAGATTGTAGCACATTCAAATCAAACTAGTATTCATCTATTGTGACTGCATCAATATATTTCACGCACTAAGATAATAATAAAAAAACACTTTAAACGACTGTACAGTATATACAAAATGGACACATCACTTACTTCTACTTTATTGCAGCTTCTTCCTTTTCCCTCTTCCAGTGCAGCCCCCCCTTGTGTAAACTTTTTGTCTCTATAGCCATTAACTCTTCTCTAGGGATTTACCGAGTACAACAATTGGTAGCCCTGTATTCTCCATCAACGCGGCGTTTTTCAAAAAGTTTCCCCTACTGTTGGTGATGCCGCGTTTTAGCCACAAAGCGGATAGTCGGGAGTTTACTCTGTGTGTGTGTGTGTGTGTGTGTGTGTGTGTGTGTGAGTGAGAGAGAGAGAGAGAGATTTGGTAGGTCATCATTTGTTTTGTTGACAACTACCACAACATTTATAAATTCTCAAGTGATTGTGAAAGGTATAGTTTAGACACTTATACACTTGCTGTGATGATTACAGGCATAAATTAATTATTCACTCGATTCACTTGCAAATCTAATGTATTCTTCATTATTAGATAAATACCAATGGATTTTAAATTTGTATACAACATCAATTAATTGTATTCCGGAGGTTGTGGGAAGTACAAGACACAATCCCCTAAGAGTAACCACGAAACAACAACAAAAACAAACGGTAAAGGATGACAATATATCTTCGTTGAAAAAGTAGAAATTATAATTCCTCAGAGAATCTCATATTTTAATTTTTGCAAGTCTATAAAATGCTTACCTGGCAGACCTTGTTAACTGGATTGTTGAGGTACAGTTAAATAATTTGTTGATATTAGTTATGTAATAGTTTGTTGAGTCAAGAGACAGGCAACAACAGAATCTAAGTAACCACGGTCAACATCTAGCCATATTGCCGAGAAATAGAGTGAAGCCATTTAGGAAAAAGCACTGTTAGTACACTTGGCTGGGGTTCGAACCTAGTTTTCCCCACCAATGGAAATCAAGTATATTGTAAGACTATGTGAGCACTGAAGCCAGTGTTATTTAACTAACCTAATTTATAATATTATCTGAGACTTGATATAAGCAATCCCTCCAAATAGAGCTGTCGAGTCTACATGGACTTCCTGTTCTATGCATTTATATTTAATTTTGACTGATAATTTTGTCTATGTGATGAATCACAGGGAAGTACACATAGTAATATCAACATTTAAAACATCTGAATGTCCTTGGCTGGCGCTAATCACACCCCAGAGGACAATTAACAGGGGCTGAACCCAAACTCCTAGTGCCAAATGTTTTAATCCTTATTTAATATTTGAATCCTTCTCACCTGGGATCGAACCAGTCCTCTTTTACTTGGCCACCACAATGGGCTGTATAGAACAAATAACCAAATACCTACCGCAAATATTTTACGTAGATTATATCAGCAGACAAACCGAACGCAAACAATTATAAGAAAAGCGCTCTGCAAGATCAACATATGTTGCATGCAAATGTTGATTATGGTACTGTAATTATATAATAACATCACACTTTCACTTATCAATAAAGTATTAAGGTTATTTAAAATAACTCAAATGTAAGGTCATAAATTAATCAAATTGAAAGTAACGACATGGCCCGAATGTTTAACCAAACAGATGACTCGTGTAGGAATACACCAGTAATAGTAGACTGTTACTTAAAAATGGTGAAACTTGTGAAAGCAAGTTGCATTCTCTAACCACTGCACACCACAGAACTTCAAAGGAAAAGTTGTACACCCTATCAACTGGGTAAACAATGCTCGACGAGCTGTAGAGTCAGTGAATAGGTAGTATGTGTAACACAATTGATATGTTCCACTCCTGTTCTCAAGGAACCATGAACAACATGAAGCTCACATGTCCCCAGATTTATCAAAATACATACTTCATTGTCTGTGACAGATTTTATGTGTTCCTGAAGAAGTGTTATAAACTTTAGATTGACATTTGGGCCATCCATTGACACTTGTATAAACTTAGAGAGTGGAAGAGGAAAAATACCATCCAAGAAATGCTTCAGTAATTCTTCAACGGTGCTTCTATCGAAAAAAACAATGTCTAAGCAACGACTGACGACTTTATGATTTTCCTTGTCCCAGAATCTGAATACAATGTCCATTTGCCCTCTTTGAATAACTTTATTCAATGCCTAAAACAAATTACAAAGTTGTTACATGATTTTAGGCGGTCCAGTAAATTGTTATGAAAGAATGGAGCCAAGCCATGCACAATGAAATGTGCAGCCTTGTCTCCACCAAAAGTAAAGACACTGGCAATGCAACACTCGAGAAACATAAACTGAAAAATTGTATTTAAATTATTGCACGAATTGAAATACATTTTATTGTCAACAACTTGCAAAGCCCAAATGACTTCCGCCTTATTTATATTATCTTTCATAACAAAAGTGTTAGGGTTTCTTCGAGCCACTACACTGCTTTCACTTTTGGCAACAACTTCCTTCTGCGGCTTTACAATTTCCGATGAAACAGAAGTGTGACATGAATTGTCATTTCCCTGACTGTTATTTTTTCCCCTGACTTTCTAGACCGTAGGAACCCTGTAATGTAAATCATAGGGAAGGAAGCCAACTTGAAAGATAAGTTAATTTAGCCCTTGATATAAATACATTTCTTCATTTCTTGTAACGTAAAGTTAAAAGTTTGTTTATATCAAGGGCTAAACCCAACAATCTTCTCCTGGTCATTACTCTTACAGATTGTTTGGTTACAGAAGTGTGTTACACATTATTGCTTCTACTTCGTAAAACATTACATCTCAAATAAATACATCATAACTCACTTAAAGCTGCAACTTTTGGGAGTTATTAATTTGAAGTCAAAAATCATCAAAATTTGGAATGAAATTAATAATTCAAAAAATTGCGAGAAAAATGTACGATTACTGACTAAATAATAACTATTGTATAAACCTTGAAAACGGAGCTGATGTGTAAAATGGAAACTTTACAATATTTCATATTAACACGACGGAACAATTTGTCTGTGAGCTGAAGAGAAACGGTACAAGGATTAAGAAACAAAGTGTGACTCACAGTTTAGGCTTGGCTCCCCCTGTAGTCTTAGAACTGGAATTCTTCTTCTTTATGTACCGGTACTTCTTGACGTAGGCCTCCACAAGCCCACTGATCTTCACAGGGTTGATCTCGCCCGACTTGTTGTGACAAATCTGGTGACACAACCAATCAACAACATTTAACATAGATCAGCGGTAACAAACGTTATCCATTTCACTAAACCTGCCGAGGTAGAGGTTGTTGTGTGACAACAGGGTTACATTTTGCTAAACCAAAGTGAGAGAAATAAGATAAAGTTCAATGAGATTATTGCACGTCAGTTCTTAAACTAATAAATAATATTCCAGCCATAGAGGCAAACCAAAATATTTATCAATTCTAGTTTGTTTTAGCACCGCGTCTTACTACCCGTTCAGGTTATTCGCTTATGTACGAATTACATTAACAGTATTAGGGATTATGAAGGTTATAATTAGAGTAAGAGCACCTGCATTTGTGTGGAGGGAGAATGGAAAACCACCCCCTGTTCAACCGACCGAGATTCGAACCTCGATCTCCCTGTCCTCGGCAATCGATAGCGTGTTAGCCAACTATGCCACCGAGTGTTTATTAAAAGGTGTTGTACCTTGGGTACAGAACGTCGCAAGATGTCCTTGTACTCCTCCTTGGTGATGTGTTTCTTGGTGTAGTGGGGCTTCAAGGACAGCTTAACTTCCTCAACCACTCGTTCTTGACGGTTCAACTTCTTCAAGAACTGACACAAAAAAAAAACTCACATTATTTACCATTTTTATTCCAATTTTGGTTAGTGTGATCATACTACAGTGCAATAAATCACAAAAGTATAAACACTGTAATAGAGATTAGCTTTGTCTTATACCTCATTTACAGATTATTATTATTATTATTAACACCGCGTCTTACTACCCGTTCGGGTTGTACGCACTTACGCTAATGTGTAATGGTAAGGTGATTGTGAGATGAAATGGAGGACCTACAGTTTAACGTGGGATCCGAACCACGGTGGAGGTCTGGCATTCTACACATTCACAAGTTGTGATTAATACAAGTCTTGTCAGAGGTGAAGGAAGGGTTTGGTGTTTAGATAAATCTGTGCCCAGACCAAGGACTGAACCCCGGACCCCAGCACAGAAGTTTGACACCTTACCCCTAGACCGTCAGGTTACCATATAAAGATTAAAGTAATTTAAAATTATCTGATGCTGTGAAGAAAATTGGTGTAAAACATATGAGTTAGCATATGAAATAATTTTAGCTAATCACTTTTACCAAGTGATATATTTTGAAAAATGTACATCATTTAACATGTGTTTATTATAGGTAATGTCACATTTAATGATATCTAAAGAAACCTAAACAAGTTACCTAATTGATGTTTCCTCTTAAATTAAACCCGTTTTCCAAAACACTAGAAGGAGATTACAAAACGCCCCAATGACTAGAAACATGTACCTTGTCCTTCACCTGCAATTCCACGGCAGAGCTTGGCAGCTCTTCCAAGATCTGCAGCTGATCTTCATCCATCTTTATTGCGATTTCTTTCTTGCCCCCTGCTAGGAAAAAAAGATCATCTTAGTTCATTTCACTTTATGCTAGAACAGATTTTACAGACACATATTTGAAGGTCCCGCTTGTCTGCAATATTAATTTTATATTACTATCCGGCACCGCACACACGCGCGCGCACACACACACACACACACAAAATAATAGTTTAATTTTAGTGTGTACATAATTTTGAATGACAAAAAACACCTAGGTAGGATGCACACAGGGAAGATATGATACATCTCATAAAGTCGGAAGGCATAGTCGATAATTTTCTTGTAAGATAGGTATCGCTTGTAGGCCGTCAAACTGTATGGAAGTGACAAACCGGTAAACAGCAGTACGGTGGCAACATCTATCGCTCTGCTAGTTTCTTCGCTCAGTATTGTACAATATTTCTAGGTGCCGACGTCTAGGTCAAGCCACGTTGAAGAAACATTCTTAATTTCTCTAACCAAGGGAAGAAGTCACGAGTTGCAATAAGAATTGGAAGCCCCCGGGACTCATTCTATAAAATTCTTTAAATTTTCCTTAGTGTTGAGATAGTTCTCCTGAAAATATTTTGGAACTGTGTCGCACATTAATTAAATTATACGGATGCACCCAATACTTCCTTCTGTTCCTTTTCCTGTTCTTTAAATACCAATAACATCGCGAGAACGTCATCTCCACTAATCTTCACTTGAAGAGCCCATGATTACAACGGATAAACTGACTCTAAATTACGTCTCCTGCCAAAAGATTGGTTCACTTTGGTGTGCATCAAAATTATCTTAAGGCCTTTGGCCCTGTCGAGTGCAAGTCTAAAACCTATTTTGTGGGATGGTGGGTTGGAGGGTGAAAGGCGTAACGTGGCTTCACAACATACCAAAGTATCCTTCCGCGCCAACAAGAACAGATGGATCACGAAAAAGGAAAACGTAGATGGCGCTAGCTACAGGACAGGTCTTGCAGAGCAATCATACATTTGGAAATAAAATTTTTCTCGAGAACGAGTGACATTTTTAAAGTAATATTTTCAACACCTCTTCTAAGATACCTAATGTATCAATGTTTGTTAGGTGTTACATTTTCTTATTTTTTGCTATGCTATTGAAAAATGTCAAATTTATTGATATTTGATCACTGTTAAAATTATAGAGGCGTGTATGTGAAAAGTATTACTTAATCAACATACTTCTATTCTTGAACAAATCGTTTCCGTAAAGAAAATTGCAAAACAATAAAAATTTTTGAAGATAACCGGTTGTTCCCATGGCTCTGGATTTCCACGCTAAATGAAAAGGGCAGATTCCCTTAAAATAAAAGTCGTGCCTTACAATGATCCCAAGATATAAATTGTATTGTCCTAGTATGCATCCCGCCTTAGTGAACTAATTCAAGCTGTGCTATATTTATTTTATCGCTTAAAATGCTTGAATGTGGGTATTTTTATTTAATTTACAATTGATGCTTTGAGTATTTTATATATCTGGGAAAAATTTGAAATAAACATGAATGATTTTCGGATCCCACGTTAAATTTTAAATAAACATGAATGATTTTAAATATATACATCAAATAGCTAGTAGAGACCTACATCGCTGGGCATGTGGATTAAAAGTCAGACTCTCGGGTCTATTTAGCCGTTGTTGGGGAAGCCAGAGCTCAAATTCCAGCTGGATGGTTGTTTATTATATAGACAGTTTTCCAAAGTTCTTTCTCTAAAATATAGCCTCCTCATCTCTTACCTAGTCTGTCTACTGGGCTAAGGGTCCCGAGTTTGATTCCCGGCATGGCCGAAAAATTTATCATCGGTGAAATGTGGGTTTACCCTTTCATAGTGATAAATTGACAGCTGGGGACTGGATGTTGTGCCTGTCCTAGTCTTAAGTTCGAGTGCGTCCTTACGCTAGAAGCAAGAAGGAACCACCAGAGAGATCCAAGGAAGATAAGTAGGCGAAGTATTGAGGAAATTCTTAGACCAGATTGCACTGGAAGCGTCAGATAGAGCAAAGACTGCTTATATAGAGAGACTTAAAGAGGCACAGGGACGAATAAGACAGGACGTTGACAATGACAATGATGGCAGCGACACGGAGGGCGGGACTGACACGGACACTAGTGCAGTCTCAGCGGGGAGTGAGTAGAGAAAAAAGGATTGTTAAGGGGGGATAAGCTGTAACAATCCTTGCCGGGATTAAAAAAATTAGGTGCCGGCAGGAGCAAGCACGAGCCCTGGGAAATGGATTCCAGTACGATTGAGTGTCTGGAGGAACACAGGGGATGCCCTTGTGTTCTAAAGGACAGTTTTCCAGTCGTATGAACAAAAGTTAGTGGAGTAAATATAAACTCTGAGGGGTTCCCTGCACCATACGACCCACCACCTTGGAAACAAGAGAGGTAGATTGTGGTTGATGGGCCTTCAGAGTCAAGATGGAGAAAGGCGGCTGCCCTGCAGCCCTCTGGTACCATCGGGGTGACAGAATTCCCCGGCAGGAATGCGAATAGAATAGTTGAGTTAGTTTAGTTTAGCTTAGTTTAGTAGTTAAAATAGCTAATTAGGGATGGGGGGAACTAGGTAGGGAGTATATTAGGAAATTCAACTGCCAAGGGTGGAAGGAAGGGTGAAAACGGAAATGTGGTGGCAAGAAAGTAGGGCGCCTCTCCAGGTGGTGGATATGGGGACGTCCACCTCTGCTGGGCACTTAGCAGACTCGGGAGTGAAATCCCGGTCACTGTGGAGGGTCCAGTGGGGGAGGGTACCGGGGGCGTAATATACCTGGGACGGAACAAATGGAACTAGGGGAGTTGAATTTCAATTAAATTAAGAGACAAAATCTGTGTTGTAATGTTAAAAAGGAAACTCATATTGTAATTGTAAAAGTAAAGTCAAAGTTATGTGGAAAAACGGCCCGGATTTAAAATTTGTAAGATACCGGGCCTGTAAACACTGAATAAATAAAATAAAAGTCTTAAGTTAGATTATAAGGTGTAGGAAGCTACAACAGGCCTAGAAAGCAGGTAGTGGAAAATACATGGCTTGAATAAAAACTGACCCAGGCCACAGGCTGGAAACATTAATGGATGTAAAGTAAACACCAGCATTCAAATAGGCTAATGATTTTCAGTCAATGTGTTGCGGTATACTGATGTGCCATTACCTTTGGGATTTTATTGTATTCATTTAACTATATCATGAATATTTAAAGTTATTATTAAAATGTCCCAAATGAGAAACTGGGCTTGGGTTAATATAGTAAGAGCTATTCGGTGGGAGCACACACTTGAGGTAATTAAAGAAAGTTTATAAGATTTTAATTTGTAGAGCTTGGAAAAAGTTGCAGAAAGTTCCGAATTCAAAGTGAACCTGGCCAGCGTTCAGACACACAAGTCTGTAGCGGAGGCGGAAACACAAATTTAATGTAAACACTTATCAAAACTAAGTTCACTTTTTTTTCTGTACTTAATACAGAAAATAATCCGACAACATAATGTTCATATTTTTAAGGATGAGACCTTCAAATCCTCGAATACCTTCAATCTTAAAGGCTACTTGAGATTCTACAAAATATCAAATGGTGGTTTTTACTCCACCAAATTTCTGAATTAAGAGTTTAATATAATAGCGAAAGCATTATGATAAAAATGTGAGTCTTTGGTTGTATTTCTATAATCTCTAGCAATTTAGGAATTTATATAGTTAAAGAAACAAATGGGAGGAACAGATAGAAGTACAGTAAAACCTTGGATTGCGAGCATAATTCGTTTCGTAAACATGTTCGTAATACAAAGCACTCGTATATCAAAGTGAATTTCCCCCATAAGAAATAATGTAAGCTCAGATGATTCATCCCACAACCCAAAAATATTTAATCTAAGAATGATTAATACCTTTTTTATTTTCGTTATTTAAATGTAACTGTAATGTAATCAAAGTTATTTATTAAATTTAATGGTGGCTGGTGTGAGGTGGCCGAGAGAGAGGAGAGGAGGAGGTGTGTTATTGTTTAGGACGACTTCCACTGTCACTAACGGAATCACTGCTATATGTTGGATCACTGGAATATTTTTCTTTTTGTGCGACTTTAACAAAGAACCTATCCAATGACACTGCTCGTATTGCAAGATATCGCTCGTTTATCAAGTTAAAATTTATTGAAAATTTTTGCTCGTCCTACAAAACACTCGCAGACCAAGTTACTCGCAATCCAAGGTTTTACTGTAAGTGTGCAAGTGAGAGAAGGAGAGTGGAAGAATGATGGAAGGACAGAGGGAGATGGAGGCATTTTACTAAACAGACTGGCCAAAGGCTAGGAACAGTTCATGATGATGATGATGATAGTAAAATAAACCTCTTGTGTTTACCATTTTTTTTAAGATTAAAATTATAAATCAGGATATTTAGGCATAATGAAGATTCGAATTCATAAAATAGTGGTATCAATCCGTCCCTAATATGTATCTATATTTCCTTTTCTATTTGGATGATTTGAAAAAGGATAGTTTTGTATTAGTTGGCACTATCATATCGACCCAAAAATAGGCCACAATTTTCTCAAACAAGACCTTTATAAATCCAGAATGTAATCTATCTACAATTGTGTCCTTAGATAATGCATACTCAATTTTGAACGTAGAACAGAATATTGTTGTTATATTGATATGTAACTAAACATGTTTTCATCATTGCCTCTTAGTCTTATTATTATTATTATTAGCACCGCGTCTTACTACCCGTTCGGGTTATACGCACTTATGCTAATGTGTAATGGTAGGGTGATTGTGAGACGAAATGGAGGACCTACAGTTTAACGTGAGATCCGAACCACGGTGGAGGCCTGGCATTCCTCACATTCACAAGTTGTGATTAATACACGTCTTGTCAGAGGTAAAGGAAGGGTTTGGCAATCAGATATATCTGTGCCGGGACCAAGGATTTAACCCCGGACCACCAGCACAGAAGCCTGACACCTTACCACTAGACCGCTCCTTACCACTACCATCATTACCTTACCACTAGACCACCAGGTCACCCCCCTTAGTTTTGACAAGTTTATTTAAAGCTAGATGAACCTTGACAAACCAATGTTTGTTTATTTTATCCATAATGGTAAAATATCAACACAGCTATTTATTTTAACTCTAGACTACTTTGTACTTTTACCTATTACTGGTTAGCTATGGTCGATAAATATGCTAGAAACATAATAATGCAATAGTACTTACATTTTCCTGCCTTTTGTTTTGTTTTCCCACCATGGAATGACTTCAACTGGCGGCCAGATGCCTTGTTTGTGGATTTGTTCAGGCGAAGTGGTGAAACTCCAAAGATGGAATCAAACTTGTCCTGTGTTGGTTTACTTGGAGACTTGCGAAGAGTAGTCGGAAGCGGGAGAGAGAGTTTGTTCTTACTCCCTTGTGATCTGTAAGCCGCTGGGGCAGACTTGCTCAATTCGGGCGGAGGTTCGAACAAATCGTCTCCTTCACTGGAAGCCGGAGAGTATGGAGACTCAAGATCCATATCTACAACATCTGTGGTGGTCTCTTGGGGTGGTTTTGATGAATGTTGGGTTTGGTCACCATTCTGAACCGTCGGCCTGGACTGAGACGATTTCTTCTCCAAAGTAGATTTAGAAAGATTCGCAGATCGTTGCGATACAACAGGGGAACCAAGTAAGTGATGGTGTGAAGACGGCTGGTTGAACAGGTTCACACGGCCGAGACTCGGTGTCTGAGATTTAAGCATGCTGATTATGTTTGACGGTGTAAGTGCCGGGAAACCGGGCATCCCACCAGATGTATGACTCGGAGTTGACGTCGCTTGCGGAATCTGTTTTATAGTCACAGATGGGAAAAGTTGTTGTTGTTTCACCGGTGTTACCTGAGATTTCTGTTGTTGAGGGGAGATGCTTTCTTCTGAAGAAACCGGGGGAGGAGCCAGCGATACCTTTTGTTTCTGTTTCTCTTCCGAAGAATCAACTAACACCGATATTTCAACATCACTCTGAACAGTTTGTGAATGAGATGTGTCAGCTAATAATGAAGGAGATTGTAACAGAACAGACTCTGGTTTCTTTGGCGACTGGTTAGTTTCTTCTTGTATTTGTTCCGTAGGTTCAGGGTCGGGAGTTATAGAATGTGGCTCAAGTGATTTGCTAGGCTGATCGTCCAGCTCTAGCTCTTGTGGTCCAGTCTGTTGCATGGTATCTTTATCGGGACTTGGAGGTTCGTCCTCAGGTCCGGCGGGAGAGGGAGTCCCGGACTTAGTCGGATCAAACGGGTCGTAGACATCGGGTGACCTTGGAGTCGAAGGTCCTCGAGGTTCTGGCGGTGTATTAGGTCCTTTGTGACCTATTTCAACTAGCCCTCTTCCTAACTCTTCTGCGATCCTTTGGTCCAACCTATCTATCGCCGCTTGTTCATTCATCATTTCTTCATCTTCTTCGCCCAAAGGGTTGTTTATAGACCTTAGTTGTGGTTTGGATGGAGCTATCGAGAACTTGACTTGCGGCTCCGGGGGGGTTTTAGGGCCGGTGCTTGTAACCAAGTAGTTCATCATTGGTGGAGATTGAAGTTCAGGAGTTCTAGGTGCTGAAGTCACAGAGCTAGCCATTCCAGGTTTGTTTTGAGGGGGGCTGGCACCTCGACGATTAATCATGATGTCATTCATTGCTTCTCTAATATCCTGCTCTTTAGTTATTGCATCATCTTCACTGTCGCTGAGCACAATCAAATCGGTTGGTGAGGGAGTCTGCTCATGAAACGGTGACTGATCAAGATCGATTATTGCCACGGGTTTCCTATTCATCATAGCAGCTATCCTGGGGCTTGGTTTAAGAAGTTTCTTTCCTTTTTTCTTTTCAGAAATTGGTTTACCATCCACACCGACAGTAGGAGCTTTCAAACGAGGAGACTTGTCTTTATTTACTTTTTCTTTTTTTCTTTTCGGAGGTTCACCATCAAATGTGCCATCATGCTTTCTTTTAGAAGTTTCTTTGTTAGTTGTTGAAACTGCAGCTGCAGTTATCGGATCTTTACCAACTGTATTTTTATTGGATTTATTAAAATTAACACTTACAAGAATATTATCACCCGATGTAAATACTTCCTTTGACGGCGCTGGCGACTTTTCTTTTCTTTTTTTCTTCTTTTCCCCTACAAGATCTTTAGTTTTTTTGCTGTCTTTTCGCTTTTTATCTTTCTTCCTCTGCCGATCATCGTCCTTATTGTTTGATACAATTACAGTCAATTTTTTCGCAGCTTTAGAAATGTTCCCAGTCTTTTTATTGATAAGTGGGATCCTTTCATGGCGCTCTCGTGACCACGACCGTGAAAATGACCTCGAGTATGAGCGGTGATTGAAATGCCTTACAGATGGCGAACACGACTGAGAATAAGAAGAATAGGACATAGAACGCGACCCTGAGCGTGTCCTAGAACGGGAAACTGAAGGAGTCCAAGTGTGAGACCATGAACGTCTATCTCGACCTCTTTCTCTTCTGACAGAAATAGTTTGTTCTCTTGTTCGATCCTTCCTATCTTTTGACCTTACTGGGGTTCTTGTTCGTGACCTAATACGAGTTCGAGTAATTGACCTACTAAGCGAACGAGATCGTGAGCGTTTAGCCCTGCTTCGACTCCTTTCTCGACTTAACCTTCCTCTAACCTTCTCTCTTGATCTGCTTCTTCTGGTTCTTTCTTTAGATTTCTTTAAAGTTTTATTCCTTGACCTGCTTCTGGATCTGTTCCTCTGTCGTGACCTAGACCTTGTACGAGACCTGCTCCGTGATCGCACTCTTGTTCTTACAGGTGATCTCCCTCTCGAACGATTCACAGACCGAGACCTATTCCGCAACCTATCGTTAGATCTAGCTCTAGACCTAGAACGTGACCTAGTAAATGAGCGATCTCTTGATGCTAGGTCACGACCAAATTCATCTCTACGTTTGCGTTTTTTATCACTTACAACTTTCCGAACATCATACCTTTCCATGTCTTTTCTTTTCTCTTTCTTTTTCTTGTCCTTTTTCGATGAGCTCTCTTTAGAATCGGTAACTCTTTTCGTTGAGTCTTTCCCTTTAGTTGGTGAGGAATCGACTTTACCTTTATCGCGATAGTTTCGATCTTTTGTGCTTTTAGAAGGCTTCTTCCAAGAAATATCTACTTGCTCTTCTTTCTTGGAACTCTTCTCTTTAGCTTTATCTTTATTCTCACTACTACTAAGAACAACATTTTCCTTCAATTGTCTGCTTTTATCACTAGCTCTTTTCTTTTTCTTCTTCTCTTTCTCTTCGCTGGATTTTGGTTTAGTGATATCAACATTTTCATCCCCGACTTTTCGAGTTTCTTTATCATGTTTGGATTTGTCCTTATTTTCGGATGATTTCTTGTCTTTCCTTTGGACGTCATCGACAATTTCACCCTCTTCATAGTCGATGGGGTCTTGATCTTTCCCACTAGAAAGTTTCTCAACCAAACCATCCGAGGTCTTCCGACTTTTTTTCTTTTTTTTCTTTTTATATGACGGTATTTCCCCATCTTCTTCCATGGTAAGAAATGCTGTTTCATCAGGACTTATGTCATCCCCAAAGTTGATAGCCTCTTCTGTTTCAGAGATGGTCTCTGTCTCGAGACCCTCCAGACCTATCGGAGTAGTGAGCTGAGGGTTATTTTCAAGCGTAGCGGCCGACACTGCGGAGGTTGCACCTCCTACCAAGCTCTCATTATCATCAGAACCAAAAATTTGTTCAACAAGAGATTGGTTCCCAGAATCATCTAGTTTTTCACAATCTTTTTCAAGAACTATACCATCACGGTCATTTGAAGGAGACTTTTCCTCTTTACTTAGGGGGGATTTGTCATGTCCACCCAAGTCTTTAATAATGTTATCCACACTTTCTTCTTTATCTTCTATATTTTCATCACCTTTATCATCTACATTTTTTACATCTTTATCTTTGCCTTCTCTAACTTCTACACTTACTTCTTTATCTTTGTCTTCGCTATATTTTAAATTTTCTTCTACTTCTTTATCTTCTTTATTAACTTCAATCTCTAGCTCTATGTTTTTGTTTTTAATGGCTTCCTCTTCATCCTGAGTATTTCTACCTTTTTCTCCAGCCAATATAAAATCTTTGTTTGGAGAAAACAAACTATCATTTTCAATTTGATCATCTGTATCAGTCTCTACTTTATCAGCTTTGGGCGACATGGAAGCATCTTCCTCTACCGGAGAGTGAGAAGTTTCTTCTTTTTCCTGTAACTTTCTTGGCGACACGATTGTTTCTGATTGCAAGTTGTTATTTTCTCGACATGACATAGGTTCAGGAATATCTTCCAAGGCTATGCTGTCAGTTTTCTCGGAATGTTCTTCATCTTGTTCTGTACTAGTATGGCGGGCGATATCCATGCTGGCAGCCGAGTAGATTGAGAAGTTAGGACACTCAGCCTCATCCACCTCATCCTCTGAAGAATTCTGAAGAGTTAGGTCCACGTGAAAAGTAGTGCCGATAACCGAAGATGACACGTTCTTTTTCGTTAACGCAGCCGTGGTGGGATATGTTTCCGCCTCCGAGTTTGAGTCACTACCATAAGAAGGCGAACATAAACTAATAATATTAGTCTTAGAAGAATCAGCAGTCGACTTTGATAATTTTGTTTGGTCCTTGGAAACTACGTTATATGGCGGTGCTAAAGGTGGAAGAGGTATGTCTTCATTTATAATTAATTTGTTGTCAAATGAAACACTCTTTACTTCCTCATCATCAGAATCATAGGAAGGATTTGCTGGATCATATATTTCAGACTCGGGAATATTACGTTTAGACGGTTCTCGTGTTTCTTGTGGCGACGCACACAAGACATTGTCATCAATCACAAGTTCATTGTCACTTCCATGTTCATCGTCACTGTGTTCACCGAAACCCATCAGAATCGCCGGAGGACTAGGAGGAGGAGGCAGTGCCTCATAGGGCTTCCCTTCTTCATCAGGCTCTGAGCCACCTTCCTGAGCGCCACCTCCCACCTCTATGTCACTATAAATATCAACCTCTTCTTCCTCTTGTTTTGTCGTTTTTGCGGGTTGAGGTTCACGAGACGTTGTGAAATCATCCTCATCCTCATCATCAACATCAAAAGCTTCTAAGGTCGTTGGAGGAATCTGTTGGTGCAACAGGCCCCTCGGAGGAGGCAGCAGCGGCCTTCGAAGGGGAAACCTAGGGGCCATCATTCGAAACCTCACCGGGCCTCCTCTGAATGGTAATGGAGGAGGTGGAGGAGGACCATTGTTTAGATAGTTCAAGTATCCAGCTCGATTTCCTCGAGAGTCAAAACTAGATGAAGATGAAAAGGGCCTCCCTCCTCCTTGATACCCCTGAAATGATGTGTTCCCACTGTAGCGGCTCCCACCAAACTGACCCAAGCCGCTACTTGCCGGAGGTCTTGCCGTCCCACTGCTACCCCTTCCAGGATACATCGGTGTTTGAGCTGCTAGTCCAGAAGGATTTGAGGATGAGTCACTCACATTTATACGAGAATCACTACTTACAATTTTTAACAAAGGGTCATTTGTCCTAACTATGGAACTGTCACCGTTGTTACTACCGCTACTACTAGCACAACCATTTGACTCAGGTATCTTGTTGTTTAAGTCACTTTTAACTTGTAGACTGCCATCTCGATTTATTGTGACTTTTGTGTTTTTGGAATGCCACACCGACAGGCTGTCCAATATGCTACTGACGAGGTCACAAGGGGTGGAAGGAATACTGCTCGTTTCATTAGGAAGCGTTGGCGTAGCCAGAAGTTTCCTACTTGACAACGTTCTCTCGAGCCGTGCGGCCGATGTCCTGGGTCGAGACACAACCGACACCCCGGTCCCAGCTTCTTCGCTGGCCTCATTGTCGGACCTACACAAATACATTACATTAATAAATAATTTCTTGGTTATCAAAGTCGATTTTATAATCCTTTTCTTGATTTAACAGAAAAAATAATAGTGCCATGACCGAACTTGAAAAAACATATAGGCATACATTAGGAGTTCTTCAAGTTCAATTTGGATCTTTTTCTGCCCTACTACTTTTTAATTAGGGTGTTCAAAGTTACAAAAACAGCTTTGGGCGTTTTAAAAGCATTATTACTGGTATGTAAGCATTTAGTTACACTAATCAACATTAGCATGCATTCATTCAGTTTTCATTAAAGAGAAAATACAAATAGCAATTAAATGTTAACATTATTTCTTATAATCCATTCATTATAATATTCATACATTCAGTTAAGTGTTAAATTACTGGTATAGGGAGGGTATGATTGTCAAGTTCCTTCTATAATTATAATTAGTTCTAAACCATCAATAAGCAGTATTAAGGCTCTCACACAAATTTCATTCGAAACATTTAAAAAGATATGTTATTTTCTTTTAAGGATCTGAGTCTCAAATTCAAAGTTTTCTCGAATCCTCTAATCTTGAATATCTTTAATTATTTGAGGGTCGCATCCCTAAGAATAAGTTTTAAAATTTGTGTTATGTATGGATAGAGGAAGAGGGAGTCATTTTACTAAACCCGGCCATAAGATGGAAACAGTTTATGATGATGTTTTATCAATGAGTGTATTTCAAAGTTAAAGTTTATTTTACTCGATGGTGAAAACAATATAATAAAACCCACCCCTAAAAACACACCATTCAATGAATATTAAAATTTAAAGGTATGTGTATTACTTACCCTGATGAAAAATAGTCGAGTTGGTCTCTCAACCCAAATAAGTGAAGAGTAGGTATTCCAGCCCGACTTCGTTGGAAATCAATATTACTAGATGTTACAGGGACTCTCGACACATCAGGGATGGTCTGACCTGGTCTTCGTGGCGCACGCATGCCAAGGTGTTCCGCAATGCGTCCTTTTGCCGATAGAGGTGCTATCACGCGAGCCGTTCGAGGACGCCTTCGCACACCGATCTGAAAACCATGTTTGAAATAGGTAGATGATTTACATTAAACTAAGCCATGACAGTAAGAAAACTAACAAATGGACACAACATCCAATCCCCGGCCGTTAATTTATTATGTGAATGGGTAAACCCAGAGTTCACCAATAATAAAATTTTCGGCCATGCCGGGAATCGAATCCGGGACTCTTAGCTCAGTAGAGAGACATGCTACCCACTGAGCTAAGGTGTCAGATACATTTACACTATTGAAACTACATATTGAGGTTATTTGTCTTTTAAATAAACCACCAATTACATTTTTCCTATGTATTATATTTGTAAGAAGGTATAGGAGAGGTGGAAAGAAACAAATAAAAGCAACGAACACAATATGGCGATTACAATGAAAAGAAGAACACAGTTCACACTTTACATTGCTGCCAAACTGTAAAAGCCAAAATATGTTCAGCTCTATTTTTTTCTATAATTGTACAATTTCACAAACCTTCCTTTTCTTTCTTCTAATCTTCCTACGCTTTCTTCTTTTGCGCCGTTTCTTAGGAATTACATCATCCTCTTCTTCCTCCGAACATTCCTCGCCATCAGAATTCTTAACAGTTTTGAGTTTTTTCCTGGTGGTAGGTCTCTTGCTCGTCGTAGTCTTGCGTTTCCTCTTCTTCCTTCTGGTTATCTTCCTGCGTGTAGTTACTCTCCTTCGTCTTGTGGTAGGTTTCCTTAGCGTCGTAGCGGTTCTTCTCCTAGTGGGAGCGCTAGTGTTGCTATCCACATCGAGCGAGTCGAAACCAGATGATGTGGACGGCTGTAAAAATAAATAAATCAACACTATTTGAAAGACTTAGGACAAAATATGAAAGAGTATTGTCTAACGATGTGGTACCATGTTCATCTCCTAAGGCTGACACAAGAATCTGGAAAAAATTTATAACCAACCTCACAAATATTTTAGTTAATTTCAATCAAGTTTTCCTACAGATGATTCATCAGGAAATAATATTTCTATTTTTAGTAAGTCCTCTATGAAGTGTTTCATTAACTAGGGAATATGAAGACGTTACACACAAAGGTCTTTACAGACAATGCTCAAGAGGACAAACATTCTGTTCATACTGTGAACATGTTTTTACAGGTGATTCTTTGCTCGTGTTTGTCATTTCTGAGCTGTATTTTCTTGATTTGTGTAGTTTTAAGTATTTATTTTTGTTAGATACAATCAATATTTTATAAATGCATAAAGAGCTGAAAAGATATTTTTTTTTTCAACACACAGTTGTAAGAATGAGCATAACACTTTGAATCTTGTACCCCTCTTTGCTTGTCTGGTTGGAAAAACACACTCTCCTGGTGAGACAAAGTGACTAACCTGGAAAGGGTTGCGTTGGAAGGGGATAGCAATTACATCGGAAGCAAGTATTTGTAAATTAGTGCTATATTTTGTACAAAGTAAGAGTTAAATTTTAAAGTCTTTTCATAACATTTATGTTTTTTAATTTCCATATTTATGTTGCGTGTTTGATTTAGTTGTGTGAATTCATCATGAGTTTTTACTCATTTTAAAATTTATATTTTTGTGTGTATAGATTTAAAGTTTTTTTAAAAACATTTTTAGGTAATTTAATTATAGGTCATAATTCAGTAAAGTTGGCATTGGTGAGGCTCTCAATTGACATTGGCTAAATAGCTAATTTACATACATGATGTTACATAATTTCTTAACTTTCTCTATTGGGTCCAAGTGATGCCATCTATATAGTGCGATCCAAACAAGAGGAAATTAGATGTTGATATTCGACCTTGCAGTTCAAATACCAAAACCTACACTCTAAACATGAAGAAGCTTCTTGCGGCAGTTAAAATGTTATGTTAGTTTTTAAGGTTCAAACTTTAAAAAATAAAAATATATTTTATTGTAAATTATTGTTTAGAATTACTATTATAAAAGTTTAAGCTAGTCTGTAAAGATAAGGAAATTCCCGCACTTGTGTAGCAGCATCAGTATTGAGCCGTCCCTCGGCCTGTTGCCGTCTTGTCCTGACAGCGGTGGTTACCCTCTCGGCTTGTCGTGTTCGAGGTAACAGTCGTTCTTGTACAGGTCTGCCAAATGTACTTCGATCTGTCCCATGTCTTTCGTCAGAGATTTCCAGTAATCTTTCATCGTGATTCACCTAAAACATATTAATTACATTAAACTTACTCAACATACATATATATGTATGAAATAAAGTGCATTGAACAAAAACAATTTGTAATACATATAATTAAAGAATAGCAGGAAAATAAAAGTAAAAACACTAACACATATTTACACACACTTCAATATTTTGATGCTGTTATAGCTTACTATTACTACTTCCTGAGAAAGATCCTTCCACCACTCTTCCTCCTTTATTTTCTTATATTCCTCTCCTCTCAATTGCACACTTTGTGTTATCTGCTTTTCCCATCTCTTTCTTGGCCTCCGTTGTGGTCTTTTTCCTACATACTTAATTTCCAACAATTTATTCAGAATCCTCTCTTTTTCTCATCCTCATTACTTGTCCAAACCATCTCAGTCTTGCTTCCTCTACTATCTCATGTACTCCAACATCCTCATTACTTGTCCAAACCATCTCAGTCTTGCTTCCTCTACTATCTCATGTATTCCCTCTAGCCCAACTCTTTCACAGATAACTTCATTCATAATCTTGTTTCTCCTCATGACAGCTAACATGCTCCTTACAAAGTTCATTTCAGTGGTGGTGGTGGTGGTAGCGATAGCAGTAGTAGTAACAGCACTACACTTCTCGTGGATATTGCTCTGAAACTATGGGTCTTAGCGAATAAGTCCTTTTAACCGTTTTTATAGAGAACTAATTATCTCCAATATCGGTAAAACTATCTTCACTGTAAAACTGACACAAACGGAGCTATTGGGGAAAAATTGAAATTTTGATAAGTTTTTCCAATATGGTTGCCAACGAGAGGAAAACTTAGTCTGTTTATCAGACTCCCAAAATAAAGTGATCAAAACCATCTCCTGCTTTCCCCTAATTATTTCCACTAAACGACCTTCCTGACCCTCTGGTGCCTGGGCTATGAGTTAGGTTCCATCCCCTCACCCTCTTCCCTGTAGTCAATGCCGACCATTACAAATATCCATCCCCAGACTCGGAACACTGTACAGAAATAGCAAATCACAAGTTGCTGAGCCTAAAAATGGTAAGCTTGTCTTGAAATTCAAGTACACCCACATACAATGTCCCGGGCCATAGTTATTGCAACATAGTTTCTTACCCGACCAGCAGAGTTCAGGAGAGGGTGTATTGCGACACAATCAGAGCAATACCACTCAAAGACGGGAACTTGTTCCAAAGGTGGATCCAAGCACTCCAAGTGGTACCCTAGATCACAGGCATCGCATAGGAGCATGCGATCTTCACGATCATGGTGACCACAGATCTACAAAGAAATACACAATAAATTAATCAGCTTACAAACTATTTCCAAAAGTGACAAGAACTTGTCTTTCTTAATCATTTAACTTTGCTTTACTACACCTAAACATGTTTGGGGTATAAAGAGGACAGTGAAGGGCAATACGAGGAGCATACAGAGTGGGCCCCAATTAGCCTCTCCTCCTCAATCTTGATCTCACTGCCAAGAGGTGTACCCTGGGACCTGAGAAGACTGATGGAGGTTGGGTTAAACTCCATAAGAAGTCGGGTCAGGTTCAGACAAGAGTAAGGAGACTGGTCACAGCCAGAACCATCCAGTTTGGAATAGGGTCTGGCCAGTTCGCTCCCAGCTTGGTGGGCTGGTGACAAGAGACCAAGTGTTAGTGTTTGTGTTAGTATTTTTTCTTTTATTTGCGCTCTAATATTTTCATACTATTCCATCATTTTGTTTATTACAAATCACCACTACTGTATAAAATGGTAAAAGAAATGAATATAAATAAAGTGCCGAGACAGCTCGAGGAGGAAAGAATGAAAGCCATGATGTTCGCTGATGTCTTGATGGTATGGGGGGAGAAGGGAGAAGATATACAGGAATAGAATTAGGAAGTGAAAGAGTGAGATGAAATTTATCACGGCAATGTGTGAAATGATGGCAGTGACAAAGAAGCGTATAAGGCCTAGTAAAGCCATAAAGTTGGATGGAGTAGAATTAAGAAAGTAAAGAACGTAAAATATCTTGGGAGTGTGATTGAGGCGAAGGCTGGGAGTAGAGAGGATCTAATGAGAGGGTAGCAGGGGGAGTTGTTCTATAGGTGTGTAAGAGACCTGCTATGGATAGTTGTTCTATAGGTGTGTAAGAGACCTGCTATGGATAGTTGTTCTATAGGTGTGTAAGAGACCTGCTATGGAGAGTTGTTCTATAGGTGTGTAAGAGACCTGCTATGGATAGTTGTTCTATAGGTGTGTAAGAGACCTGCTATGGAGAGTTGTTCTATAGGTGTGTAAGAGACCTGTTATGGGGAGTTCTATAGGTGTGTAAGAGACCTGCTATGGGGAGTTGTTCTATAGGTGTGTAAGAGACCTGCTATGGATAGTTGTTCTATAGGTGTGTAAGAGACCTGTTATGGGGAGTTGTTCTATAGGTGTGTAAGAGACCTGCTTATGGAGAGTTGTTCTATAGGTGTGTAAGAGACCTGCTATGGAGAGTTGTTCTATAGGTGTGTAAGAAACCTGCTATGGAGAAGAGAAGTGCCCTTGAAGTGTAAGGAAGTGTTATACAGGGCGTACTTTGTACACATTGTCACATATGCAGGAGAAACTTTGACAATGAATGTAAGAGGGACTAGGAAATTGGAGGACATAGGAATGAAGTTTGTGAGGAGCATGTTAGCTGTCACGAGGAGAAACAGGATCAGGAATGAAGTTATCTGGGGAAGAGTAAGGTTACAGGGAGTACAAGAGATAGTAGAGGAAACAAGACTGAGATGGTATGGACATGTAATGAGGATGAAAAGAAAGGATGCCGAAGAAAATATTGGAAATTAAGTATGTGGGAAAAAGACCGCAAGTGAAACCAAGAAAGAGATGGAAGGAGCAGATAACAGAGAGTGTAAGATAAGAAGAACGGAAATGATTAAAGGAGGAAGAATTGTGGAAAACATTTTACTTACTTGACCCGGCCACAAGCTGGAAAAAGTTCTTGATGATGATGATGATTAGTTTTATTCATATATTTGTTGAAACCTTGACCCTCAGAAGAAGACAATAATTCTCACCTCACAAAAAGTTGGGTCTTCTTCAATAACAAGGTCCCCTTCATCTGGGCGGCGAATTTCCACACTTATTCTTCGCACCACCTTTCCGTTGAGTTGTTTCCGCACTAAGATAAGAGTGAATTTCTGTCTGTCCACAGGACATGTGTTCACGTTCTGTAGGCACACAAATTAAATATACTTTAAGTTCTTATCTTTAAACAACAATAAGTTTACATATATTCTAAAATACAATTATGTTAATAGTGTGCACTACATTATATATATGAGGTTGAAGAAGCTGCTTGTGGTAGTAAACGATAGTCTTAAAATATGAGTTTATAAGTTTATTACCCGCCTCGGTGGCGTAGTTGGCTAACGCGCTAGTCGTGTTGAGCTCGACCGCCGAGGACGGGGAGATCGAGGTTCGAATCTCGGTCGGGTGAACTGGGGGTGGTTTTTCTTAAATGGTTTTCCCCTCTCCCTCCACGCAAATGCGGGTTCACTTCCTCTAAATTCAACCCTCCCAATTCCTATTCCATTAGCGTAATTAGTACTTAAGCGTATAACCCGAACGGGTAGTAAGACACGGTGCTAAATATTATTATAAGTTTATTAATAATTTTCATCTAAGAAATATCTACACCAGAATCAAATAGGTGTGCCAGTAATCCCTCCTAATTTAAACCATAAGCTTACATATTCAATTTTTTTTTATTTCCAAGAACTATTATTTTATTTGCAAATCTAAAACGGACAAGGATTCTCTCAAACCAAAACCCAATAAGAAAATGTAATATTTTTTTTTAAATCACGGAATAAAATTATTGAAAAAGAAATTTAAATTAAATAAATCTAAATTAATAGCTAGCAAGGGATAAATTTACTAAAAAATATCCTCCTACCCTGAATAACACAAAGTGTAGCAGTGGAGGAAATTACTTTGTTATGCTCAGTGATTGTGTTTTCATACAACGTTACCACATTCCAAAATGGTAGCAGATATCCTTTCTAGTGAGTGTATAGCTAACTGGGTGTTACACACTTTGATGCATGTACAGCTCATTTCTTCACAACAAAGTTTGTATTCAGTCTTGTTTGCACAAATGTTTGACTTTGTGTTTTTCAATTAGAGATTTACAAGAGGAACAACAGCTAAAAATAGTTCCAGAAATTTGGAATGGGAACATCAAATGTTTTGGATGAAAGAAGATAGAAAAGAAAAAGAATAAGCAAAACGCGATGAAGAGCGAAGATTTTTTGTGCAAGGATGATGAACTCAGTATATTGAGCTACATCAAAACATGCTTGTAGTGAAAAGCTGTGTATCAGCTGACATGTGATTGAAGATTAAATGTACCAGCTCAAAAAATGTTGGGTGGTCGTGCTTGTACTGTATATTAAAAATAAAAGTGTATACTAATTTGCAGGGAGATTGGGAAACCATTTAGGAAAAACTACCGTGAGTACACCTGACTGGGATCGAACCAGAATCCTGTCATCGGCATTCTAATATATTACGAGAATAGTGCTTTAGACCATGCAACCACTGAAGCGAGTAATATAGCTTGAAATAATAATAATAATATAATTATATAGATTGAAATTAGTTATTTAGCAAAATTATGCCATGCGGGTGCGGTGAATCAAAGTAAATATTAAAAAAAACATTGTGGACAAGTTATTAACAGTAGTTCTACTAGTGTGCACAATTTAGTAAATTGCAACTTTTGAACAAAGCCAGCAATACATGTTAATTGTGTCTGTATATTTGATGCACAGTCTGAGATTACTAAGCCTAATGTGATGCCACGTAATAAATAATCGACATGGCGGCTGAGTATATGAAATCTTTTGACGATTTCTTGACAAAGACTTTTTTGTTTGTTTGAGTAAATAAATAAAAAGATTATTTAAAATAAATTAAATAAATCTGCATCACTTCAAATAATAATTGATTATTATTATTAGTATTATTACTAGCACCGCGTCTTACTACCCGTTCGGGTTATACACACGTTAATGTGTAATGGTAGGGTGAGTGTGAGATGAAATGGAGGACCTACAGTTTAACGTGGGATCCGAACCACGGTAGAGGCCTGGCATTATTCCACACATTCACAAGTTGTGATTAATACACGTCTTGTCAGAGGTGAAGGAAGGGTTTGGTAATCAGATAAATCTGTTCCGGGAACAAGGATTGAACCCCTGACCCTCAGCACTGAGGTCTGACACCTTACCCCTAGACCGACAGATCACCAATGTGTGGTGAAATTAAATGAACCAATATCTGTGTTTAGGCATTCAAAAATGCAAGAATGATTCAAAATTTAAGACGTGAATATTTTAAGTTTGAATTTGAATAAAAAATAATTGGTATTCAAAAATAATCGAGTTTTTGCTAACCCCTAACATTGTTATGTCAAATTTTGCTAACAGTATACATTATGTAAGCCTATCTGCTAAGATCATAATACCAAATGTTTTCCCTTCCCACCTAAATGTCGGTACAAGTCGCATTGAGTGAAACATTAGTAGATGACCGACCTTGGCCCATTCCTGCAAGCACTCTGTACAGAAGCTGTGGTCACACGACTCGGGGGTGGCAATCTCCTGTTGGCCGAAACTGCGAAGACAGATGGGACACTTGTCCGACTGTCCGTCGCTGCTGTCGGAATCTGACGATAAGACGGGCTTGCTTGATCCAGCCCCTGTACATGGTTTGGCCTGAAAATGAAACACGGACATCTATGAACATCTTTATGCTTTATACTTTGATTGTTTGGAGTTTACTAATGAACATCTTTGAGAACTAAGAGGATCGAGAGTCCAGTTTAGCTCTGTGCAAGTTTTTTTAAAATTTAGTTGACCATAATGTACATTCACTTGTTTACAAAATGTGTTCCGAGAAGATTTTCAACAACTGCGATCCTTCTGTCTAAGAGTCCTACTTTACTACATTGGAAAGAATAAATAGATACAAACGTAGCTATGTTATAGCATTGGCACTATTGAGACACGATCTGTCAGAAAACAAGGTTGAGTCTGCTATACAAACATACATACTTTATGGCACTAGGAGTTCAAAGGTTACTACTAATATTATCCTCCCATCTGCGTCTAGGTCATCTCAATCATCTCTTCCCATTGGGTTTGCCAGTCAATACTCTAAACAAGGTTCTAGAATCTCCTATTCACACTGCATGCCCTGCCCAATGTAAACAACAAGACTTGACTATCCCAACAATATCTTGTGATGAATACAGGGTATGTAACTCATCATTATGAAACCTCCTCCACTCCCTAGTAGCCTCATCCCTTTTTAGGACCTTGTTTTTACCAACCATAGAAAAGTGGCTCTAAACTTGTGTTTTTTTATATTCTGAGTTTTACATTCCTTGAAAGTAGGCGATAGATGTTCCTTATTTGTTCCACAATTCCTTCCCCCACTATCCATTTTCTTAAAACCAAACTATATCTTTTATCTTAGTATAGGGTTTTCGTGATGTGTTTTTTAAACTGGGACATCTCTAAATTTTAACTTAAAAAAACCTGGGAAATTTTGTAAACAAAACAGTAGGCCTACATGTTATAAATTAATAAAACCAAAAATATATCTTTAATATATTAAATATTGCACTTTAAATAAGACACTAATCTATATTATTATTATTAGCACCGCGTCTTACTACCCGTTCGGGTTGTATGCACTTAGGCTAATGTGTAATGGTAGGGTGATTGTGAGATGAAATGGAGGACCTACAGTTTAACGTGGGATCCGAACCACGGTGGAGGCCTGGCATTCCACACACTCACAAGTTGTGATTAATACACGTCTTGTCAGAGGTGAAGGAAATCGTTAAAATGGGCCTTTACAGTATCTAACTTCACCCCTCAAATTTGCTTTCACAATATCTTTAGACACATGCAAACTCATCGACTGAGTCCTCTTCATTCAGAGTAAGATTTGTTGACACTGTCTTCATGTTTCTTGTCTGTTACTTCTTCAAACTGATCCAATCCAAAGACTGAAGAGGTGTGACAGAGAAATGGTGAACACCACTCCTGAATATATTCAATAAGGTGTTGTAGAAATCTAGTGCTGTATTTCCTTCTTTTTTCTAATTCTTGCAACTGAGTTCTCTCGGTAGTGGTAATAAACTAATCTGCCTTCCTGTAATCTAACTTTCCCACCAGTTGGTTTACTTCATCCTTCACTTCGACTACTGTTACATCTATCTCAGGAAGGACACTTATAAAGTGGGACATTTAGAATAGATTCGAAACAATGGAAAATTTTATCAAAAACTGAGACTGTCCCGGGGAAACCGGGAACCCTATCTTAGTAACTCGTCATAGGCCTTATTTTTATGTCAATGGAGGTTATCATGGCATCTTTACCATATTCAAATATTTTCTCAATGAACTGTCTCAGCGCAAAGATAGTGTCTCATCATACCTCTTCCTTGTCGAACACAACATTGTTCTTCTTTTATTCATTTATATTTTCCTAGAAGTAGTTTTTCCTATATTTTCAAGCAAAGGGACAGCAATGTAATGCTCTTGTAATTTTCACATTATGACTGGTTTCCTTTTTTTTACATATGGGCACAATAGCTACTTTTCTCCAACCCCTTTAGATACCGCCTGCAACACTTGGTACAACCATTGCATTCCCATTGCTCCTGCTGCTCTTATAATCTTACCCATCAATTCATCTATTGCTGGTGATTTCCCATCAGAAAGCTCTCTTAATGTCATCTCTAAACCCCACATAGTAAATTCTCCTGCATCCCTTTCTGTATCTAACGTTTCTCTAATCTATTTCCCGCTATTTAATTCTGTTCCCTTCGGTAGTTCCTTAAAATATTATTTTCGTATTCTCATTACCTCCTTTTCTCGCCACTGAACTTCTTTAGTTGCACACACTACTTTGGTTAACATTTCTTTAAACTTTTGTCTTGTTTTTAGTCACCTCATCGAGTATTTTATTGTTTCCTTTGCATATTTAATCATTTTTCTCGCTGCTTTAGTGAGATGTTTCCTTTCCCCCCTCTCTCTCTTTTGATTGATGTTCTTCCATGTGACCTTTCTGCTGCTTCTACTATTGCTATTCTGAATCTTTCACCGTCCTTACTTCACCCTTAGTCAAATCAATCAATCTTTACTGTAACCTTGAATGCTTCTTCCCCGCAATTACAACACTTGATTTTATTTAATATATCTTTTTAAAGAAAGCCTCTTTTCGGCTTTTGAAGTCTTTTGTTGTGTACCTTCTTCCATATTCAACAAAACTTGATTTTAAGATTTCTACTGGTCACTATTTTTCCATAGTTGGCGTTTCTTGAAATTTGATAAAAGTGTATATTGGAAAAAATCATGGTGTTGAGAAGAGTGAATTAGATTGTGTTTATAAGTGGCATTATTATCGGCAAATACTAATACTAAAGAGAGCTTGACAATTTGTATTATTCATTAATTTTAGCAGTTAACTAACAACCGTCAGCAGAAATATTAGGCCTCTGCGGGAATAATATTTTCACTCAGGGAAATTTTAGAACAGGCAGAGAAAAGAAGTTATCGTGACATCTCTAGTTTTAACATGAATGACGGTGGGAATTAAATATGGTCAATAATATTAAATGTGGTTGAATAATTATTCTCGTGACCCAATTGTTATTGGTTAATGGAGGACCTGAACAGAATCAGGACTGTTTTAATCTTTACCAAATGATTCATCGGTAACTTTAATAAGTGAAGTTATAGAGCTCACAGCGACAGGTTTCTTCTCCTGCTCTTCTTCGCTGAGCCAGTCGCTCTCCCGGGGACTACTCTCGTCGTCAGTGGCGTCCTCGTAGCTTGCATCCCCTACACACATAGCTTTAATTAATATAAACAAACAAAAATACTTTCAAATTGATAGGGATGGACAGGAAATACATTTTTACTGCAGGACGGGTAAAGGAACTGGAAATGAATCAATATATTGAGATTGGAACGGGAAATTATAAACATTACTTCAGAATAATTACAGATTAGAAATATATATTTTATTTTTAAACTAATATGGTACCTAAGACTTGTAAGAGTAGCTTTATTAAACATAATATAAATAATAGAGCTAATTTTATTATATTTTTGATGTACATTATTTTATATTTTTATATTTGACTATTTACAAGTTCTGTTGCTGTCTGAACCTCTCAAATAGCTGTTGTTAGACAAAGCACAATGAATCACACGACTCCCAACTGTTTGTCTCCACAAATGTTAAAATACCCCACCCCTCACCCCCTAATCTTGCTACACAACAAAAAAGAGGACTGTCTACAAAAGGGATTAACAGTGGCCGAGTCAGCAGTAAACACCTAGAACACAAAGCCAACATTTTACAGGAAACAGCCAATCCCGCCCAACTTACAAGAATAAATTGATTTCCGACCCCTTCTCGGGCGTTCGGGATTCTGACATCTGATCTCTGGTTAGTGATATTAGTGATGCAGATGTATGTGATAGTAATATGAATAGTGTGATAAGTGATCATGGTGATTATGATATCACCAACGTTACTAAAATGGTATGTGCTCCAACAAATGTAAAAAAAAAATATATATATCCGTGGACAAATTTAAATTTACAACCCAATATTTTCAATTTTATGAATATTACAGGACTGAAAGTTGATGTTCCAGAACCAGGATTAAAATATTTTATAACTGAAGAATTAGTTGGTAACCCTGCGGAGGAAACAAAGAGATATGCAAAACAATACTTTGAGAGCCAACTATTGTCTCCCTACACTAGAAATGTAAACTACAAGGTTGTGACAATATGTTAACTGTGGAAGTTTTTAACAAGTCTGTGGAGTTAGTACGCTAAGCCTCCGACTCCAACGCCTCTATTTTCTACCGTCACACTCAGGCTCACACTCCTTCAGAAATGGCTTAAGTGTATTAATTAGTAATAACACATTTTTTTTGTAGTAAAATGCTCCAAAACAGATTAGTTTATGGGAAACTTAATTGTCATGGTGAATATATATTTGAATCAATATGTCAATCAAAATTACAAATACTGGTTCGAAAAAATAAAAGAGATTAAATTAAAATTATATATTTATAATATAGTGTTATAATATTATAAGTTTTTATTTGACCCGAAGTTGGTCCATTTTTACAGACTCCAGATCTTACTTAATAGAAAATTGTTTCATACTCTAACTCCAGACTCTTACCCCTCCCGACTCGACAGTACTGATTTTTACAAGTATTTTATGACTGTTAATGACAGAAGGCCTGGAATAAAAGACCACTGGTACACCAGAGAAATAATTAACTCCCCACTGTCTGGGAAACATTTTCTTTGAGGAGGTTTGAGCAAATTTCCCCAAGTTTTTTCATTTCAATGACAATTTATCACACCCAGCTGACTGTGAAGACAAACTAAATAATATTCGACCTGTACGAAAACACAGCTGTTTTTAAATAATGTTGGTGATCGCGTGGAAGCAATCGTTTCGCAGAATGAACATGAACAAAGTACGGATGATGATAAAGAGATCCAAGCATCAACATCAATTCGAAGTTCCAATCCCTTGAGGAACTCACAGAGTCACCTTTAGGGGGGGCTTCAAAACACATAACCTGGTGCATGTACCCCCACAAACCAAAATAAATTTCCAAAAAGAGGAAATGTAGTCTGCTCAAAATAAATTTAGGAAAGAAACATGTGTAATGTGTCAGCAGTGTGATGTTTTGTGCAAAGTTTCGTGATTTACAAAGTACCAGGCTTTGAAAAATTAACGAATATGTTAATGAAATAGCTAAGTTATTGATATGGAAACATTGGTGTTAATAATTTTAATAATCTATGTTAAAAAAATCATATTAATATCAGTTTAGTTTACTTGTAAGTAAATTAATTGCATGATAGTGTGTTTTTGGAAGGGCTTGTGAAGATATATAAATAAATGCGCACCAGGGAACATATTAAAATCTATCTAAGGGTTTATTACAGAAGGACATTTTCCTGTAGAGCCGATAAAACACAAATAGCTTAGCGCAAGACTGTACCAGGTATACTCTAGCCCATTAGTGTAGCATGTACACCTTAAAAATAATTACTAATTAAACTTTTATTCTTTCTTTGTGTCTGGGATATTGTCAAACTCAGCGGCCAGTGAACAAACCCACCCAAAATGGGGTTGTTTGTGACCCAACCATCAAACTCAACATTAGTTTCAAGAATGCTTTTATCAAACTGTATTTAAAGAATAATAATTTTTTTAGCAAATAGTACAACTTTATTTAAAAATTAACAGTATAATAATTATTATTTGAGATAGTTCAAATTGTATATTTTATACATACTCTCTTCACTGTAAAAATATTAAATAATGCTACTGTCATTAAAAATACTACTACTTACTTATTGTATAGCCCTATGAACTTGAAAGTTCATAGCCACACTTACTGACGTACGCCATTTATCCCTATTTTAAGCTAGTTCTATCCAGTCCACTTGATTACTCACTATCTTTTTCAGGTCTATTTTAAAGTTATCCTCCCATCTACGTCTAGGTCTTCCAAGTGTTCTCTTCCCAATGGGTTTGCCCGCCAGCACCGTGAAAACGGTTCTATATTCTCCCATTCACGTTGCATGTCCTACTCACCGTAATCTACGAGACTTGATCATATTAACAATAAATATGTCTTTTTTTTAAAATCATATGTTAATAAATAATAATTTTTTTGTTTATAGAGTAGTTTTAAAATTATTTAGATTAAAATTATAATTAAATAATACGTTTGATTATTTTCGGTCAATTTCACTGAAAAAATATAATTTAGAAAAGTTAATTTTTAAGCAAATTTAAAAAAAAACAAAAAACAATTTAAGTGTATCCAGTGAAATATGATATAATATCCAGTATAAATTGGTTAAATGTAAAAGTGTACCTTCTCCATCCTCTTCTTCTGAACTGCTAGTTTCCTCGCTAGTGCTGCTCTCGTCGCTTACCAACCTCTGCACACAAAACAAACATTCGCAAGTTTACAAACTTTACAATATCACTCAGATAGATTCGTGTCAAATATAATACAAAACAGACACAGCATTTTAAATTTGACGAATAAATAAGAGAAAAGAGATGTTTGGAAAAATATTGTATCCGAATTATATTGTATTATTTTTAAGACATGAAAAATAAACCTCCTTTCATTAATTATTATGTTACTAGTACAATATTTTTGTAAATTTTGAAATATCTGAAAATATATGAATTTTAAAAATAAATTTGAACATGTTTAAGGTTTAATACAACTTTTGACCAGAAAATATTTCAGCATTATAAATTTATATTTAGGTATCCCGCATTAGGCTTAAAATTTAACTTTTTTTTAATAAGAAATTAGTGATTTTCGTACTATTTTAAAAAAACTACTGTTATTGCCATAATTTCTTTCCAAGCTGAAAACTGTATATTACTGACCATAAATTGAAGTTGGAAAAAAAATCAGAGCTCAACGTAACATTTAGGTCTCCTGCAAATAAGGTTATTCTTTAAACTTTTTCGCAAAAAATGAATTTTGCAAATTATTATAGTTTTTCTGCCAAATCTCGTAATGAGACATTTTTATTAATGTGTTTAGTTTGATCCACTCCCCCTAAAAGTTTTGGATTTTCATTATCTGAGTCTCTTGCTTAAACATGCTTTATGGAACGGCGGACAGTACGCACTGAAAAACAAAGGATGCCGCTCTAGCGCTGCCGCCTGCCAAGTGAGTCCATCCGTTCTCGCTAACCTCACAAATCACAATCCACTCACTTTGTCAGTTCTCAGTAGGTGTGGTGTGCGCATCACCGTTTACTGTGGTACATTGTTATACTTGAGGGTAAATTTAGTGTGATTTTTACTTGCTCTTAAACATGAGTAAAAAAGATTATTTAGCGAGAAAAAACCACTGAAGTGCTGTTAGTAGGATAATTGTTAGATAGATATAAGTGCATTTAGTGTTTTGTCGATTAAATTTGATGCGATGCAGTTTTTTGAATGGGTACAGAACGATCTAAAATCAGAGGGATGCTATCAACCTGAAAAAAGGTGATTGCTGTGACAATGGCATTAAAGCTCGAAGAAATATGGAAGGAGGATTCAATTTCGGTTTCCAGCACAAACAGCATCGTTTTTATGATTTTAAAATTGCATGAGCAATGTGAAAAAAGTAGAAAAATCATCAGGACCTACCAGGAAAGATTCAAATACTAGCTACAAGGCGTCTGTAGACAAATTTAAGTTTACTCTTTAAATAAGCTTTTTGACATCTGTTCCCGTAAATGTGATTCAAATTACTGCCTCTGCCCAGCTGAAAGAAAGGTTCTGCCAAAATAGCGTGATTTTCTTAATGATCAACAGAACGTGCAACTAATGATTATTGGGGGTGGTGATGTAATAGAGACTAACAAAATTAAAAAATGAATTGAAAGGAAATTTCATTATTTAAAAGGAGAGCTGAAACGCACATCCATCCAATGGAAAACCTCAACCTTAAAAATCGAAGGCTGAAACTGAAACTGGAAAACAAAGAGAAAATAACACATTATGAGAAACGTCAAGTGACGAATGTGAAATTGAGAAAACCTCTCCGATAAAAAGCACAAACAAAAGTTGTTTGTATGGTTTTGGTAAAACAAGAGCTACCACGAAAACTACCTTATTTTTACAGGGCATGTGACTATAGGGGGACTTCTAGCGGAGCAGGAACAGAAATGGACAGTGCTCTGTTACAAGATATTAATTTTATAACTACTGAAGACCAGTCGGTGGTTATCGATAAATCAAAGGTTCACCGTTTTAACCAAATTTTAAAATGAGGTTATAATGGGTTTTTTACTTCTATTGGTGGCTAATAGCATCAATTGTTTTGACTTGAAAGAGTAATTTCAAAAAATGCCTGATTTTGGTTAAAAAAAAGTAGAGCTTTAGGCCTCATGCGGGAAACTTAAATGTTAAAGTTGAGCTCTGATTTATTTTCCAACTTCAAATAATGGGGAAATTTTTTTTTCGGCAATAACAGTATTTTTTTAAAAATATTATTAAAATCACTAATTTCTTATATAAAAAAAAAGTAAAACTTTAGGCTTAATGCGGGAGACCTAAATATTAATTTATAAGGCTGAAATTTTTTCTGGTTCTTGTGTAGCCCCAACCACAACTTTTTATCAACTTGAAATTTTGAATTTCAAAAAATGTGTTTTTTTGATACACCCTCATCTGCAATGATGATACGTATTTACCATACCTAAGTGCTCAGCACCAACATGCCAAACAATATTTCAAGTGATGCACATTAAAATGATAAAGAAAAAGGGGAAGAGGCGGTGGGGGAGGAGGAATTTAAGTTAGTAAAGTTGATTCAATTTTATAGACTACTTTCCATTTTTCCCACTGAGTGTTTTACTCCTTTTTTTTTCCGCACCGCGCCTTAATACACTACCACTACCTGTTCAGGTTGTACACATACAATCTGATTACACTAATGAATTAGGGACGAGTGAGGTTGAATTCAGACAATATGTCCTTCGTTCATCCAACTGCAACTCGAACCCTGATCTTGCTGCGCTCGAAAGTCTTGACGCCTTGGACCATGCAGCCACCGAAGCAAGTTTCTTTACTCTTGTTGTGGTAGGAATAGTGGTCTGCATTCTGACCGGTTAGCTTCCTATTCCTTGTCTTTTTTAGCACCGTGTCTTACTACCCATTCAGGTTATACACTTATGCACTAATTATGCTAATGGTTTTAGGGATTAGGAAGGTTATCTTTAGAGGAAGTGTACCCACATTTGTGTAGAAGGAGAGTGAAAAACCACCCTCAGTGCACCCGACCGAGATTCAAACTTCGATATCCCCATCATTGGCAGTATAGTCTAACGCGAGAGTAGCGTGTTAGACCACACAACCACTGAAGTGGATATAGTCCTTATTAGATAATATTTTTGATACATTGCATAGATTTAACAAGGATTTAAAAAAATGTTTATCAAGTACATTTAAAATTAAAGTTAATTTTAGTACATGACTATATTAACCTTAGCAAAACCCATGAACCCTATTTGATATAAAATTGACCCCTAATGGGTCTGAACTAGTCTCTGGTTTCCTGATTTTTCAAAGTTTTTCATTGATGTTAATTGCACTGATCATGTATTTTACTGATAAGGGCTGATTAATCCATGGTTTCTAGGAAAAAACTGCTGTTGGCCAAAATAAAACCAGCTGCCAGTATTTGTATCAGCGTTTCACTCGAGATGTAAGAACAGTGTCCACTTGTGATTTAACCGGAGTGTATATAAATCTTACTCGCACACCAAGCCACGCCTAGCAGTCAAACTGTGTGTGAGTTAACTTGAAAGAGATTATTTAGTAGTACACAATGTATCTATGAATATATTCAGACAAAATTGTGTCAGTGTTAATGTTCGGACAAATATTACCTATAAATTACCATAAACACTATCCCTAGGCTATTTTAAAATTCCTGATAAGAGTGTAGGCCCCCTTCCTAATATTGTAACCCTGTGATACAATAGCATGTAGTGGACAACTTACTGAAATGAACATATAGTTTAGTTCAATTTTGGCAACTAAATTTTTTTTAATGCTACATTGTTGATTATATTATTATTATTATTATTATTATTATTATTATTATTATTATTATTATTATTATTATTATTAGCACCGCGTCTTACTACCCTTTCGGGTTGTACGCACTTACGCTAATGTGTAATGGTAGGGTGATTGTGAGATGAAATGGAGGACCTACAGTTTAATGTGGAATCCGAACCACGGTGGAGGCCTGGCATTCCTCACATTCACAAGTTGTGATTAATACACGTCTTGTCAGAGGTGAAGGAAGGGTTTGGTAATCAGATAAATCTGTGCCGGGACCGAGGATTGAACCCCGGACCCCTAGCACAGAAGTCTGACACCTTACCCCTAGACCACCAGGTCACCTATTGTTGATTATAAAAAAAAATTAGTATGTCAAAAATTTGCTTAAGAGACTAAAATTAAAAATGAGTTCAAAAATAGCTTTAAAAAATGATGACAGTGTTGGACTGGTCACGAAGAGCGGACGGGATGATACTGTCCCAAACTTACAGGGACTTTCTTCTTACGCAGACGAACTCCCAGCGGTAAGTCACTATCACTGCTGTCATCATCGCTCATCACTCTCTGCAAGAAAGAGACAATTGCTTTCCTAGATACAAGTGATACATCTCACTACTGATTTAATTATACTAATTGAGTAGGAGCGAAGACGCTATCATTTATATGAAGTGTACACACATTTGCATGGATAAGAGTGTAAAACCACCCTCTGGACAGTCGGCCAAGACTCGAACCCCGACCTGTCACTGGCAAACCAGACCAGATGTACTTGACATTTAATCTTCGTGTTCGCCCGAGCAGATACAAACGTTGTTTCTCGTATTTACTCATAAATAATTTATATTTATAGTTTTTTGTGCGAGTTAATACAACCACCAAATGATTGTTTTAAAGGTGGTAGGTTGTATGTTTATTAGACGATGTCAGTGAAGCGTCAAACCCTTTTACTGCTATAACCGTTTATAAGCGTTTGCAGTAATTTGCATTGCCCATAGTATTAACGTTTGTGTTTTCGAATTTAATTCACAAGTGCTAAACATGTTTATAAAAGTAGAGCTCACTAACTTTCTGTACTGCTAACATCATCTATTGGCATTAATTTGAAACTGGTAGGAAGTATGTACTGCATCTTTGTATACATTTCTCGCTGAGTTGATAGATCGATATTTATCGCCGATCAACAGTTTGCTATGTAATGCTTTATCGGCCGTGTTTTCTTTTTGTAGTTTTGTTAAAATTAGTAGTTTAGGAGATATGTATTCATTCTTTCAGTTAATTTTATAAATATATTTTCCATAGTTACATAGTTTAGACTTAGCAGAACGTTTATAATTTTAAAAATGGGCGATAACCAAGCAAAAAATTAATGCAGTTCTAAGATTTTCCTAATTCAGCACAGACATGTAGCCTGTACAGGTTATTTCCTAATTTAGCAGTGAAAGGGTAGGTCAGTAAACAATCATCCCAGAGGTTGATGTTAGTATCTTAAACATCTGAAATAAGGGGTGGATATACAACAGCAAATGTAATGATCCGGTAAATCCACACAATTACGTGACCACATTATCGGAGAACTAAAAAGTAAGGGGAAATCTTAAGGATAGGTTGGGAGGTTCGGGGCAATTGATTCAGATAAATTTTATGGATTATAAAATGTTCAAAAAAATCCGGACGTTTAAGATGTAGAAAAAAATCCCTTATAGAAATGAGTGTATTGTTCACAATCATACCACAAACCCCAAACACCAAACAATACTTCACCAGCACAGACAGTATACAGACTGCATTATTATAATATACAGATTATACAATATTTAAGATTGTGAACTAGTTCTATCCAGTCCACCTCATTATACCTTTATTTCTTTAAGGTCCATTTTAATGTTACCCTCCCACCTGCGTCTAGATCTTCCCAATGGTGGGAGTGATGAGCTTTCATTGTAAAAAAAATCATTAAAAACCAATCAAAAGTTTGTTGCAGTAGTAAAATATTTTTATAACTTTAAAACTTGGTTTTAAACAGTTACTAGACACATAATTTAAAGCAACGCAGAATCTTTGAATCTATAAATATCTCAAATTGTGGTTTAATTTTATGTTTTGTTTTATAATCGAAATATATAAAAACCATGCAATGTCTCTATGTCCTTTCAGGGCTCTTTCTCCAATTTCCTGGAACCCTGGAGTAGGGGTGTTCAACCTTGTAAATTTTGTATGGGTCCAAAAATCTATGGTTGGTATTTGCCTGCTATCCACGTTTGTAAATTCCACTTATTCAAATTATGTTCAACCTTGATGTATTCTGTTGTGTCTTTTGCCATTTAACTGAACCTATTTAATTATTTCAAATTTTTAATATTCCATCTTTATTATAATTTAATAATACCCCAATCTACCTCTAATCATTTATAGTAATATAATGTGTGAGATTCCTACCCCCATACCCTTCATCTTGTCTCTCTTTAGCTTGTAATTTTTTTTATAGAACTGGGGGACCTTGCTTTTGTGCCGAATTTGTTTTTAAAAGTTTTTTTTTTCAGTCTACAATTTTGATGCACACTTATTTTGCTTTTGATTGGGTATGACTGCCACCATCACCACTACAGTGTTTGGTTTGACATGGCACCGTGTTAGTACTCAGCACAATCCTGGTCTCAAGGATTAAACACCGCTCAAAGCTCAGTCAGCAAGAGGAAATTCAATCACTTATTCACTTAGATCTGTGCTTCATGTCGTTGCCAAGCAGAAGTAGAGTTGGAGCCACGTTTACAGTGTAGGACATAAATAAGGGGGGATAAAGGATATCATCAATGACAATAAATCACTTGTTTCAAATCCATCACCTTCATGCAGTTCCAGTGCGAGGCTTCCTAAGAAACTAGCGAGAAAGGGAGCAGTTACAACTGTTGTCGCCGCTGCACTCGACGTTTACAGAGTCAGTGACCGCAATGCAACTTGCATACACTTAAGTTATGTGTAAAGAACCACGACCACAACGTGTATGAGCTGTCCATTAATTAAAAACTGATCCAGCGAGCGATAATACAGCCTCAAGTGAAGTATTCTGCCCACCTAAGAGAACATTTCGGACTTCATACACTCTGGTTATCCAATCGGACGGCAAGCGGTATTGATTGAGTTGTGAGCAGCTCCCACCTATCCCTCAGCTAAATGAAAACACTCAAGAGGAGAAAACCGGAGAAGAGCCCACGTTACTTCAGGATTGGGAGTCTCAGCAACCAAATTCAAACAATGTGCTTTGACACAACTTCAAATAACACAGGTCATTCCTTTGACTGTTTAGTGATTTTTATTGTTAATACAATTAACATATTTTGTTGCGTGCATTTAACTTTCGAATTTTACTGTAGGTCATTTCAAAGGGCCATGCGTGCTTCTTGAGGAAAACCTTGGTTAAGAGTTATATGTAGTCCTAGTAAATATGGGTTAGTACTCGAGACAATGTTTGGAAAGTGTATCAGACCTTCGTCAGGAGCTGACATGATTAGTTTCCAGCGTTTCTAGCCAGAATGGCGCTCCGTTAATATAGATCGTTCAAAAAATATGCGACTGGAGGGAGTAATGAGAGCCTAAAAGACTATGCAGATAACTTGTTATCGGTCACAAAGACCGAGTTACAAGCAAGCAATAGATACAGTAAGAGTAACACTAACAATAATAATTCTTATAATATGATTATAAACCTGTTACATATTTATACTTTTAACAGGTCAAACAATGCAGAGATGACAAACGTGAGTTCCTAGAGCTATCTAGGGTATTCCTGGGCGGCACTGTATGCCGTGTTTCCATGCGTGCACCAGAAGTCCATCGTGCAAGATGGATGTCAAAAGCAATTTATGCTTAGGAAATAAATATGTCCATAGTTTGACTGTATGTTAAAGCATAGTTTGGAGCTTCCTGTGAGTCGTCTGCTCCTCTTCATAATATATTATTCCTTCAGGATCTGTTGTCATACCAGCAGGTAGTGAAAAGAAAGATATTGCCAAATAAGCCATTTTCAAATTTAGCATCTGTGGTATTTGAACAGATAGTGCTATTCTCTTTCTATGATCATGCTGTTCCAGAATTTAATAAGAAACAAGGCGCACAAGTTGAAAACTAGAGAATCCCCCATCTGGAGCCGCAAAAGTGCCTTCAAGTCTTGCTGTATGAGCTTAATTGGGCAGATAGGAAGATTTTGTCATCCTGAACTCGTTCATTTCCACATTGCTTGCATTACTGGATTCTGACCCTTTGCTGTGGATATAACATGAGGACTTCTGTGACAAACTTAAAACAGTTATAAACCATGTTGCAGAACGAGGAGTCACTCTAATCCAAGAATTCAATAAAATAATAACAAAAGATGAGTGTAAAAAACAGTAATTACTCCAAATAATCAAAGAATACATAAAACTAGTATGTATCACTAATGGGTAGTAAGATTCAGTGCTAAAAAAAATTCAGAAAACAATATTCAAATGGTAAAAAGTCAACACAGCCTACGATATAAGAATGTAAAGATACACTCAATCTCGGTGAACACATATCTGTGCTAATGTGCCTCTTAATATGAGGTGTGTATGAAAAGTAAAGATACATCACATCCAAGTCACTAGGGGGCTTGTTGCAAGAATATTGGCGTTGATCTTGATACTTTTGGATTTCTTTCTCTTTGGTTTGGCAGTTTGTGACTATTCTCAATGTTTCCAGGCGGATTTTTCAATTTTCCCTGACTACTTTTTTCCAGTTTTAATGGTGGATGATGACTTGTTTTAGTTATTATTGATCACATATTAAAAAAGTTTTTATCTACTAAACATAAACAATTTTATCAGTTATTTAAAAAATTTAAATGTTATTTTATTTAGGTATTATTAACTTTTGTTTTAGTGTTTAGTTGCGAAATTAATGGGATATTTTATACATATTTTTTAACCTGACTTTTCCTTATTTTTAGTTAAATTCCCTGACATTTCCCTGTTTTCCCTGTCATCCAAAAATTCCTTGACTTTTCCAGGTTTTCCCTGTCTGTAGCCACCATGTGTGAATTTTCAGGAGGCAGGACTGAAACTGGGAAAATCCAATACGGTGGATGTAACGTACTAATTAAGTTTGATTTCAATGAAATATAGCTCAAAATTTCCTAAACTAATAGCAAAAAAGAAGTTCTGAGTATGGCAGGAAAATTAAAATTTTTAATATTGTTTGATAAGATACCTTATACCATATTTTCCGATCCCAAAATACCCCAGCTACTGATACGACAGACTAAAGGACCGCTGAACATAGAACAAACAGAAAACAGAGATTATCTTAGAGGGGATCTATTTACGTTGCAATTACAAATTCAAGGGGAAACCTAACATCTACTTAGAATCAATATAACAACTGAACTAACCTGCTTTGATGGTCACACGGTCTAAGATGTCACTCTTGTGTAAGACTAGACTGCTGATACAGGGAGAACAGAGTTTGAATCCCGGTCAGGTATAATGAGGGTTGTTTTCCACACTTCCTTTTAATTGAACCCTCCTCATCCATAACTCACTAGCATAATTAGTACATGTGTGTATCAGCTGAACAGGTAGACGCGGTGCTAAAAAAACTATTAAAATAAACTTCTTCTGGTAATATAGCTCAGACCCTCGGCAGAGTTGGTTTCTATACCCTGATTCTGGTTAGAAGAACAGTTTAGAAAAACCAATTATATTTTTTCATGCCCAACATTGATAACATTTTACTGTATTATGTGTGTTATTTTATAAGTATTGATAACATCTATCAAAAGTGACAGGGCCAAAAAACATGATTTGATGTACAAATATATTAAATTGTTTTAGTAACATTGGTAAATACCAGATACTGTTCTTTTTACAAAATTCAGGGTATACCTTCCTACTTCAGTGTTCAGTCATGGCCAACTAGATGTAGCCTCGTCCAAAGTGCGCTGCGTCACAGACAAAGTGTAGGCAGTACAAAGTAGCTATCAACGTATCCTTATAAAGGAAGATTCCAACATCTACACCAAAAATGTAGTATAGAGCTTTATTTAAAACTAATACTCTATTTATAATGATCAAAAGTATCTCTTCAGTGAATTCCTCTTCTATCATGCTGCAAGGCCGGATTAAAAGCTATTTCAAATAATTTGGTTAGAATAAGGCCAAACGCTTGATCATAGTTAGGCTGAGCGAAGAATCTTGTAATAAAGTAGTGAAATTGATCTACACTTTCCAAATTCTATGTCCTTCGGGACATTTTTTTTCATACATCCCAATAACCTGGTAGAGCCATGGACACAAATCGTGCTATCTCCTATTATGAAAAATATAAAAATAGATCAAAGCAGGGAAGTCTTTGCGTAAAATCTGAAATTGAGTCTGTTTGGGACCGGCCTGGCCCCTAGTAATAAAATAAATGGAATGGTGTTATATGAATGCAAATTTTTGTTGATCACCAATTCAAGTAAAATTAACCAAGTGTTTTGAGGCATTACAATAATTTGTCACCATTTCAATTTATTGAAGTGACATGATCGGGTGTCTAATGAACTAGAGTTTAGAAATTACCGTATATATTTTTAGTTTATTTTCTTTAAATTATTATTACTATTATCACCGCATCTTACTACCTGTTCAGGTTACATGCATGTACTTTATTACTCTGATGAGTTAGGGACGAGGAAGGTTAAATTTAGAGGATGTGTAGGCACATTTGTATAGAGGGAGAGTGTAAAAGCATAATGATTGCTTTTACATAAATATTAATTTTTGGAGTTGTTTTAAGAAAAAATCATAACAGTGGAACCTTCATTTGTTTGTATTTATAAAGTTTTAGACTATTTAAAAAAACTAAGATAATATTAATTTGTTTTTACAATTAAAATACACATTTTTAAGGCTGTGCCCAGTTGGCCGCGCTCGTTTGCGCTAATATAATCGTTATTAGTGGTTAAAACCAATACAAAACTTTTAATTTAATTTGATTAATCAGATTTTAGCCTCTTCGGTATCAATGGATTTTTGAGACATTTTTAAGGTATTTTTATGTGATTTTTGAGTAATTTTAAAGTCAAAAAGTCATATTGAATAAGTATATTTTTAAATACTATTCATATTTTATAAATGCATAAATAATCAAATATAAATGTTTCCAGTCCACTTTTGTCGGTGTGAGAAGAAAATGCAGGTCATGAACTTTGTATCCTCTTTGCTTGTTTGGTTGGTAATAAAACACACATTCCTGGTGAAACTGCAAATGGGCTGGAGAGGGTTGCATTACTTCTCAACCAGATATTTGTAAATCAATATCATATTAAGCAGAATACGAGCATTTGGATGCTAAAAGGTTTTTTATTGCATTTTACATTAGTAAATTGTGTTTTTGATTTGGTTGTGTGACTTTTTTTTAAAGTTTTTGTTTATATTTTTAGGTTTTAAAAAAAAATTTTAAGTCTTTTTTAGAATTAATGGATCTATTTTTTTGGGATCATTTTTAGGTAATCAAAACCCGGGCCCTCGTTATCACTATTTAGAATATATAGCAATGTATTCATCTTTAAAGAAACATTACAAACAAAAAACTATGATATGTTTATAAACAATTTCAATAAGCTAATATTCATTTTATAATAATAAATAATTATATTCTATGTATGAGGTTTAAACAAAGTATCATAATTTTTTTTTAAACTTGCCTCCCAAATTACCAATCAAAAGAAAACCAGTTACTTAAAATAATTTGTCCAAACCAATTGTTTAGCTACTCTCAACTGAATAGTGACTGGATTCATTAGGGTCACAGGCCTCTCAGTTTGTTCAGATCAGCTTGAATGGCCAAAGGAGCTGGTCAAAACATAAATATGTTCCCGGCAACGTGGGATGACTCCCCCATAGGAGCTATATGTAATTCTCTGTCATGTTCAAATGCATTAGAGCTGCAACTGTAACAATAATTACTAGCGCACACACCATGCTGCCAAACTGCATACAAGAACTTATCTCCAGCACTCATACACAACACAGATGCCAACATTACACCAGAAAAATGGTATTCACAAAAGTTTTGTTTTTAATATCGCGTCGAGTTATACGCCTATGCATTAATTACACTGATGGTTTAGGGATTACGAGGGTATAGATGAAAGGAACTGCACCCAAATTTGCATGGAAGGAGAGTAGAAAACCTTGGTGCACCTGTCCGGGAACAAACCCTGATCTCACTATTTTCGGCAGTCTAGTACAACATGAGAGTAGCGCGTTAGACCGCACGGCCACCAAAATGGTGGTAATAACAATAGAAGGTGATTGCTTGGGGTGATAAATCATCACATGGATTTAGAGAGATTAATTATTTAAAACTAAAACAGTACATAACTAATCAAAATATTGGGTGTTCACATATATGTGTGCTCATATACAAATGTTTCCACTATTTATAAGTCCTCTAGCTGCAGCGACTGCGTTATAAGTTACATGTTGAGCAATAAGGCTGTCCTCATGTATGTTTTCAACCATCATCATCCTCTGTTTCCAGCCTGTGGACAGGTCAGTTTAATAAAATACCTCTAAATTACTCTGTTCTTCCTCATTATTCCTCCTGCAATTGGGTGCTTTATTTTTATCACCGCTTCTTCCTACCCCCACTTGCCTTCTTCTCCTCTCACTTGCACACTTTCTGTTATCTGCTCCTCCCATTTCTTTCTTGGTCTCCCTTGCGGTCTTTTCCCCGCATACTTCATTTCCAACATTTTCTTTAGCATCCTCTCTTTTTCCATCCTCATTACATGGCAATACCATCTCAGTCTTGTTTCCTCTACTATCTCATGTACTCCAACATCCTCATTACATGTCCATACCATCTCAGTCTTGCTTCCTCTACTATCTCATGTACTCCAACATCCTCATTACATGCCCATACCATCTCAGTCTTGCTTCCTCTACTATCTCATGTACTCCAACATCCTCATTACGTGTCCATACCATCTTAGTCTTGCATCTTCTACTATCCCATGTACTCCCTGTACCCCAATTCTTCCCTGAATAACTTCATTCCTAATCTTGTTTCTCCTCGTTACAGTTAACATGCTCCTCACAAACTTGATTCCCATGGCCTCCACTTTCTTGGTCCCTCTTACATTCATTGTCCATGTTTCTGCTGCATGTGTGACAATGGGTACAAAATACGCCCTGTAAAACACTTCGTTGCACTTTAAGCGCACTCACTTCCTACTGTCCTTTTCTCAGCTCTACTCCATCCAACCTTATAGCTTTACTAGGTCTTACCCTCTTCCTTGTCATTACCATCACTTCACACGTCACCATGCTAAATTTCATTCCACATTCTTTCACTTCCTCATTCCATTCTGGTAGTTGTTCCTGTACTTCCTCTTCCTTCTCCTCCCATACCATCAAGTCATCAGCAAACATCACGACTCTCAGTTTTTCCTCCCTGAGTTTTCCTGCCACTTTGTTCCATACGTCAAAGATCAAGTCCATCTATTGGTTTTCAAACTGGCATTCTTTATTTAAAGAACATCTTAGTTAAACGGCTGCATCGGTATGGAAGAAAACAAGGATTATTTTAGCGAAATAGTGCAGCTCCTGGGGTACAGTTTCTTTAGAAAAAATATTCATGGCGGACTTATCAAATTGGTCATCACTTGAAGTTAATACTTTAAGGTAGTCAATAACTTCTTGCTTTGATACAAAATCCTAGTAGTTTCTTTTTACAGAATCTGCTCGCACGATAGATAGTTGTTTCTCGTCGAATAGGACTTCTGCGCAGAAGTTATCCTATAGGTCCTAAGAGATTGATTGATCTTAATTGTAGGAGAGAGACAGCAAGCATCTTTGACAATTTTGTAGGAGAGAGGACACTTATGTAACAGTTTGTTGGAGAGATCAACTAGGAATTTTTGACTATCACCTCTAAACTGAATTATCTTGATGTCTTTAATGCCTTTCAAAGCCGCTGATGCTGCGAACATTATATCTACAGTAAGGAGTGATTTCATGTTGGACTGTTTCTTCAAATCACTGGATAACAATTTTTCGGAAGTATTTGCTGAATTAATTACATCACATTTTATAATTCTGTTCGTTTAGTGCTCAAGTAGTTTATTTGGATCTTCAAACATAAAATGACAGTTGAGGTTGATTGTTCAGATATTCAGTTAGAAATTTCTCCAACTCAATTGAAACTGACAGCGTGAGTCCCAACTTTTCAGTCAAAAGTTCATCCTACACAAAGTTGCTTAATGTTGGAAAACTATCAAATTTTTGCTAGAAGAATAAACATACTTTTTTAAATAAGTCAGTGTTGACATTGCTCCTTTTAGCCCCCCCCCCCCCC
>CABFWO010000172.1:183772-326204 GCA_902155825.1 Timema genevievae | reverse complement strand
CCCCCCCTTTTTTTTTCAGTTACACTTTACTTTATTACTTTACATCAGTGAATACCATCATAATAAGTGTACACATAATTTTCATTTCCAAACTAACGATTTTCATACTTTTTTTTTTCTGTTTGGTCTATCTTAAAATTTTAATTCTATTTATTTTTGTTGAAGCAGAGTGTGCATAACAATGTATTCTGTGTGTAGTTAACTGAACTCATATTTATTTACCTTTTTAATTTATACTGTATTTATCTAATACATACATCCCGAATACAGTTTTTAGACTCTCCCATTCGTGCTGAATGTCCTACCTACCATAATCTACGAGACTTGATTTCCTTAAAAAGTCTTGTGATGAGTACAGGGTATGTAACTTCATTATGTAACCTCCTCTAATCTCCAGTTATATTACCCCTTTTTGAACCCAATATCTTCATAAGCACCTTGTTTTCGAACACCCTATATTTGTGTTCATCATATAAGGTAAGAGACCACATTTAATACCCATAGAGAACAACCAGTAAATTATTGTTTTGTATATTCTGAGTTATATTTACATTCCTGGACAGCAGGTGAGATGTCAAAAACTCGCTGACCGAGTAATAGCGTGCATTTACCGACTGTATTCCTTTACTAATTCTTAATCTAATATATAGTTAAAATTGTTTCCAAATATTTAAATCCATTAACCCTGTTAAATGATATGTTGTTCACAGTAATCTATTTGAAATTACCGTCCCCAATTTGTACTCACTGTGTGATCATATACCTTTATCTTTTCAATGTCCAATTCTAAATCTATTTTGTTAATAGCCTCTAATAAAATCTCTTCATTTCTTGTAACAACTTAGTAACTATTGCCCAACAAAGCTAATCATCTGCATATTTCAATGAAGTATTAGTTACTATTATTATTTTGTAAATAATAATATTTTTAGAGAGTATTTAAACTTTTTGGGGTATATTTTGATATTTTTAAAGAAATTTATTGTATTAATATTTTGTGTTTTTTTTAGGACATACACATCCTCACCCTTCTGATATGTATCTCTTTAAAGATTTCTAATCCCTAAGTAATTTCATACTTTAATTTTAGCTAAGAAGATGGGCTCGGTAGATTCTGCCTAAGAGTAGAAGAGATAAAGAATGAAGGAACGATTCAGGACAAGAGGAAAAGGGAGGAATTGAACTATCTCGGCATTAAGAAAATGACCCAAGAGGACTTTTGTTGGAAAAACCATTCCTTTTGATGTTTTAATACCGTATCTTACTAACTAATAAGACTTTAGGCATAAATACTTATTATGCTAGTTTGTCAGGGATGTGGGAGTTTGCATTTAGAGGAAGTGTACCCGCATTTGCATCGAGAGTAAAAGTCAATTAAAAAAAAACACCCTCAGCATACCTGACCGGTATTCAAACTCCATCATCGGAAGTCCAGTCTATTGCGAAAGTAAAGTGGGTCCTTATTGTGTTATTAAAAACAAAGCTAAATACACCAAGGTATATGTTTTGTTTTTAATTTTGTAGGAGGGCCTTCCGTGGTCTATTTGTAAGCAGACAATGGGCACCACACCCAAGATTTGAAAAAATATTTCCATAGTAGACTCTTAATTAGGTACATGAGTACCTAAAACATAAATAAAAATATAAACTAGGTATCAACAATGTATAGAAATGAGTTGAAGCTTAAACATTTAAAAATAATGTTCCTGTTGAATCAGTGAAAACTAGTTACACGAATGACTTCATTAAATGGTCTACAATGTGAAATGTATACATATTTTATCAACCATATTGTTACAAATATTTGAATTATTTCTAAACTGGATCATTATATAACTATTAGTTTTAATAAAGTATAAGACAAACGCTTGGTATAAAATTAAAATGAAAACCAATATTTGACTTGTAATACTTTTCCGACAAGACTATTTCAAGATCTATAAATAACTAAAGTAGCGGTACCTAGAATCCAATAATTTCCATTGCACTAATACTTACGAGAGCTCTCGATCTTTTCACACGTTTCTCAATACAACTGTCTGAATCATTAGACGAGGTAGAAGTAGCTTCTATTTGTTGCGCACTCCTCTTACGTCTACCATTAAAACGAGAAACATCTTCACGATCATTGTTGTCGCTCATACCTGTACTGGAAGAAACAAAAATAGAAATTTGTTAGGAGACTAGAATCATCTGATATAAGCCTATTAGTATTCAATTGTTGCAATACTAGCAAAGTCGTTAAGTAAGAGCAAACTTTAGAGTTTTTTTTGTGTGTCATAAGACCTAAAGGTGCGGCCAAAGGGAGCGCAAATATTTTTATAGTTTTTATATAAGTGAAATTTTTTGGCCAAAATAAATCAAATATTTCTCCAGTAGCAACATAGAGTTTAATTTTCTGCACGTGCTAATATCAACAGATCTTGAATATCTGTTAAGGGTGTCCTGGAATTTTGTCAACACTTTTTAAATAAAGAGAAAAAGTTTTGACAAAATTCCAGGACACCCTTGATAGATATTCAAGATCTGTTGATATTAGCATGTAAAGAAAACTAAACTCTATGTTGCTACTGGAGAAATATTTGATTTATTTTGGCCAAAAATATGTAATGCTATAAAAACTGTAAAATTATTCGCACTCCCTTCGGCCGCACCTTAATAGAAAACTTGATACTAAATTGTGTATTTCTATGTCAAATTATAAATACGTGCTTGATAAAATACTTTTATGGCCCAACACTTACAAAATTAATATTCACAGATATTTAAATAGATTAATTTGAATTAATGCCTGTTTGAAGAACCTATGAAAAGAAAAGCAAAAAAAAAAAGTGATTTTTTTTTAAAAACAAATCTAAGAAAATAACCAAACTTTTGCTAACTTAGGCTCAGATATTTCATGACAGGGTAAGTTTATTGCTCAATATTAAAATTTAATATATCGGTACTAAGCTTTAAAATTATCTTAGTAGTGCCACACTGCATCTAATAGTGCATCAATGACTCATTCAAAAAGCAGAAAGCTTCAAATGATAAGGTGACCCTGGCTTTAGATAGTTTAAATGAGTGTTATCCTTAAATAGAAACAACCAATCATATTACCCACATCAGTAGGATGTGAAATAGGGTGTCATTCTCATCCATTTGGTCTGGTTTGTCAATCATGGAGGAGACCTGGGTTTGAATATCGAGATAGAAAACTGAGGGTATATTTTCCTCTCGAATATAATGTGAAGTTTTCCCTCTAAATACATCCTTCCAAAATCTGTGCTTGTATTAAATGTGCAGTTTAACATTTTTAATTGAAAAAAACAGTAGATTGCGACAAAGGTATATTTGTAGCATTCTGTAAGTGTACCAGCAGGTAAGGGTGGGAATCCCTGGGTGCATTTAATAATAAACTCAAGGTCAAAACTAAGTGGGAGAGAGTGGATTTGCACTCAATTGGTAAATCAGGGTTGTGTTCAAGATTACCAATAGTGTCGTGTTTTACAGAAGTAATTCCCAGTTTCAAACACCTCTAGTAAGCAACATAAAAAGAATGAAATTTCATTTTCCGTAAAATCGATTATTATGAATTCAAGAAATTGGAGTTTGGAATAAGACTATGGTGAAATATATGCAGCCAAATGTTTCAGGAGGAACAAAGATGGAGGTTGGGAGGAGAGGAATATTATTCAAATCAGTTCGCTTTCTGAGGCCAAATATTTAAAGCTTGCAGTTTAATGTCCCAAACCCGGTAGTTTGAAATTTTTTTTGGTGAAATTCTGTGTGCTTACCCTGTGTTTTCCTGGTTTACCAGGTGTGTGTATGTGTGAGCCCTGAGCATTACAAACACTAACAAATTGACAATGGCAGTTCCGCAGAAAGAATATAAAGACGTGTTAGTTAAAGGGAGCCACGTACTGACCTTAATGGCATTCAGCTGTTGGCTCAGTGTAAACCACAGACTGGGGAATAATAATAATAATATTAGCTCCGCGTCTTACTACCCATTCGGGTTATGCGCACTTACTCTAATGTGTGATGGTAGGGTGATTGTGAGATGAAATAGAGGACCTACAGTTTAACGTGGGATCCGAACCACGGTGGAGGCCTGGCATTCCACACACTCACAAGTTGTGATTAATACACGTCTTGTCAGAGGTGAAGGAAGGGTTTGGCAGTCAGATACATCTGTGCCGGGACCGAGGATTGAACCAATAATTTATTTTTTTATATATATAGTAGCAGCACGTCTTAATATCTGTTCGGGTTATATGTTTATGGTTTTAGGGATTAAGAAGGCTATATTTAGAGAGAAGTATACTTGCATTTGTGTGGAGGGAGAGTGGAAAACAATTTTGGAAAAAACACACCCAGTACACCCGACCGAGATTCAAAGCTCGATCTCCCTGTCATTGGCAGTCTAGTCTACTGCAAGAGTAGCGTCTTATATCATGTGGTCACTGAAGCAGTTATTATATATTAGTAATAATATGGATCAAATAATGGATTTTAAATGCTTGATAAACACTTTTGTACTCAATCTTTTACTCTCAAAAATGATTTAGCTCAATGTGGTCCTCGGCTCACAGTATTCTGGAGGAAGATTAAGGAGAAAACTTAGGTGGCAGATGTGAAATAAATAATAATTCAAATAAAAATATGTATTTTAAAAAGGTCATAATTGTATATTAGGCCTACTAATGCATTTTTGGGGAGCTTAATAAACTTTTATTTGGCAGTAAAATTTGAAAGATTTTACCAATCAAAAATACTTTTTATAATATCAGTATTGAAATTAATGTTTTATTAAGTGTTGCGTGTAGGGCTATATTAAAATGAAAGTGTAGTAGACACAAGAAAAAGCCAGTGATTTTGCAGTTTTTATAGCAAAATAATGTTTTCCAAAATGAATAAAGTATTGCTCCAGTAGAAACAGTAGAATTTAATTTTCTTCAGATGGTGACGTCTACAGTTCTTGAATATGATCCGTCATGAGCGTAGAAAACATGCGGAGATCCTGATAGGGGAAGTGGGGGAGGCAAGAAGCGTAACTTTGATCTAGTCAATAGTTCGGCGCAGCAATTTATGTGTACTATCTATCATAGTTCATCTGACAAGGAGACAGATTCTTAACACCTGTCTGTCTTTCTTTCATCAGAAAAACAATCATATCAAACCAAGAAATTTGTTTTGCACAAAACTTTTAAGAACATATCCACATAGATTTTTTTTTTGTTTCAAGACCAAGCAGCACTAGACCAAAATTTTAAGTAATTTCAGAGATTAAAAAAACCCCAGGTATAACACATTTAAAATATACTCGTAGTCATTACTCAATCGACATACTAGAACACACAAACTTAATAAATAGCTTAAAAAATAATTATGTTGCGTTTATTAACAAGGTAGGCTAGACCTACTTAGAAAAAAACAGTTATTTTGGGTACTAAGTGGGTTTGATAAAAAAAATATTTTATTTATAAATACAGAATCATTGCAGATTAAATGTATCATATTATTATTAATCCTAGAAAAGATTTGTGTTTGGTTGATTAAAAGATCACAAGATAAGAAAGATTACGAGGGGGGGGGAGGCGGGGGAAGGGGGAGCGGGATTTATTAGCTATGTCATTCAAATAGAAACATGACTTATCTGTTTCAAGTAGATAAATATTTTTCTTTTAATTTAATGTATAATACAATTTGTATCTTAAGTTTAAAATGGACTTATGTTTATGTCCTGATGTGTTTTTTAATAATAATTTACATAATTTTACCTGTCCACAATGAGAGATCTCATATATGCCGAGTCATGTCCCTGTATGGCTCTATTCTTGATTTTATAGTATCATGTACAAATATTTTGATTTTAATGTTCCTTGGTGATAAAGTACAACTCAGATTGGTGATAAATTACTAAATCTAATGGCAGTAACCTATAGAAATGGATAATTTCATACGAACTCAACCAATTAAACAACCCTTCTCAACCTTATATTTCTTGATTTTGTTGAAACTTGGAATAATTATTGATCATGATGACTTATAAACATTTGACAAATTTTAATTTTCTAGGTTAAAGCAGTTATAGATCTTTAAAATTTGGGTAGAACGTTAAATTTTCAGTGAATCACAAATATTGAAATATATTAATATTTGTAGTCCTAATTAAAATACAAAGATTAGATAATGACAAGTGTTTTAAAGCTTTTTATTAAAGATTTAGATAAAAAATTAAAATGAGGGAGCCATACAATTTTTGAACTCTAATTTTTAAAGAAGTTTTAATTTTTTTTAAATAAATCATACATTAGCTTATATATTTTAGTATCATTTCCTTTCTCCACAAAAAACATTAAGTTGTGCAATTTAAAAAAAAAATCAAAATTTTTAAAAATGAGTGTTTTTTTTTGGTTGAGAAAGTCAAGGTCATAAATGTTATGGTGCGACCATTAAATAAAATATTATCCAAAACTAGTGATGTTAAGTATCATATGAAAACTTATAAAATAAGTTACAAAATAATTTCATCCCCAGCCTTCCATTTAATTTCTAGATTGAGTAATAATTTATTTTGTAATCCTGTCAAAATGTAAGAATATTATATCTGATTCCGCTGAATCCATACTGACGGTCATTTTGATCTCCTATGCTTCGCTAGCCATGCAAAGGACCGTGGAGTTGGAAGATATTTTAGGTGGCATCAAAGTTGGACTGGGTAAAAATGTATCAATTCCAACTTTAATATAAAATTAAAAAATTATGAAACTATAATTGTTCAATATTAAAAAAAAATACTATTTAGGACCAACAGGACTATTTGTAGTTTGGATTGACAAATTTATTTAAATATAAATTCACAATGTCAAAGAAGCTTCCAATGAAGTCATTTGTATTGGAGCATTTTACGGCAGTAAATTTGTCATTACTAATAATACCTAATTAATATCCACTAGCCATTTATGAAGGAGTGAATAGTCGGATAGTTATCGAAATGGAGGAGTTCAGACTTCAGAGCCCTAGTGACCGGCACCTGCGCACGAGATGATGTGCTTAGTAATATATCGTACTCTGCCACAGAAGAGCAGCATATAATACTGTGTTAATATCATTTAATTCAAGTACTATATAACAATAGAAATTACACTTAAATGAAGGAAAGGATTGTAAGTAAAAGGGTAGTCAAATGTGACTTGAATATAGCTCAGGCTATTTTAAAACTCCAGTCAATGTTGTGGAATCCCCTTACTTTTAAATTAAAGATGAAATTCACCAACTTTTTTTTCCAGATAGGTCCTACTTAATATTTCTCTGTCTCCCACATGTGTTAGCATCCCGAGAAATGTACCCCAAATTTGTAAAGAGAGTGAGAAACAATTTAGGCATAGCTCCCTTAACCTAGCCTAGCATTAATACCGTACTAGAACAATTTTAACATTATCTTATGTCGACAGGATGATTATAATATAGTAATCAACATTAAAATTATGAATACCGGTATATTTATTATCATACTATTTATTTTAATATGCCATCTTTTCCCCAGGTCGTCTCTCTGAACTGTATTCATTCAGGTACAAACAAAATATACCTTGATTAGAAGGGGGGAAAAAACAGTCACCTAAGTAACGGGATAGCTGTGGGCCATGCAGACATATGACACATTTCAGACTATGTCCCAAGGAATAATTATTGTTTTTACAAACACACAATAATCGATTACAACAGCCACATTTCACTTTTTTTCATAGCAATTGTCCAACTCTTGCAAATGAGACACAATTTTATGTTGATTTTATATGAAGAAATCTCGAACATTTACTATTGAAATTACACAATGTGAGTATACAAATATTCATCTCAACTAAAACGCTTACAAGTGCTACATCCATATGTGAACGTTATTAAGTCACAAATATAAAACTCCCAATTAATGTCTAAATAATTATCAGGATAGGGCCAACTTATCCACCTTTCAAGCCTTTCATAATTTTTTAAATATTATTACATAACCTAATCCGAATAGTCTACGTCACGCGCCGTCGACCCTTGATGTTAACTTGATAGTTGCATTAGAAATCACGTGATCAAGTACAGGTCCGTCCAAATAGTCATTAAGTGTACTAATGCACCCCTCACACACCCTTGAATCCAAGGGTGACAGCAAGCTACCCTTGACATGCCGTAGATGCGGTGTTTGATGGGCAATTGTTTAATTTTTCGTCTGCTAGAGATAGAGATCGTAGAGTAATTTTATCTTTGATAATGTATGTTAAATATAAATATGAAGTAATATACATTATAATGTAGCTAAAGAACACTCATGTCAATATTTACATTTCTCTTGTGATTTTGAGTTTTGTTTTACTGTAGTTGTTTAATTAAGTTATTTAAAATTATCAAACCTTATAAAGGTTGGTAACTTGGCCCGATTATACAATTCACCGTCTTCTTTGGTGTGTGATAATAACAATAAAATACATATTATGTAGGGACCTACAGTGATATGATTTGTTTTAAATGTGTGATTTTTTTGTGTTCTACCGCCACCCATTTGGCTTAAATGCATACATTAATTACACTTAATAGAATAGGCCGAGGGATTAAGAGGGTGTAAGTTTAGAGGAACACGGGTGCAACACATTAGACCATGGCTGTATCCGAATAGGCCAAGGCTCCCTAGTCGGACCCTTGAGTCCTAGGCTTGATGCAGTATTGATGATTTTACACTTCTCACGCTGTTCATAGCGAAGACTTCATCAAACTATTCGAACAACAACAATATTTAAAATGGCGGAAAACGAAAGTCAGTGCTCTAGCAGACGAGACAATAATACTAAAACAATTGCCAGTCAAACACCACGAGAACAGCGCATGGCTGGTAGCCTTCCGTATCCACGGTTACCAAGACCTCGAGAAGCCTTTATAGGTATCGTTCACGACTATTCGGACAGGTCTACACTTGGTCACGTGATTGCCAATGCAGCTATCAAGGGCACGAACCAAGGTGACGCCGCATAAGTAAACTATTTGAATACAGCCCATGAGGCCATTGATGCGGGTAACATAGGCTTAACCCAAATAGTTTAGAGTGCCATATTTTTCTTGACGCTAAGGTACCTGCAATGTTTTGTTGCATTCGACCTACATTTGCATTATGTCAACAATTACATTCTTTAGAGATGGGAGTCAAGAAATCTCTCAGTAAAACATTTTAACTTAGGTCACGTGAATATTTTTAAAATTGATTACATTCAAACCAAAACAGTTCCTACTTATTTATGCAAATGACAGACCAATATCCAGTTAGCTATGTCAAATAGGTAATTTATAGCTAGGCCTTATTTAATAATAAAATACCTATAGTCAGTAAACGGAAGGATTATAAGAGTAGCCGTACAAGAATCGCAGTCTTCTAAAATTCACCCAAAATGAATCCGAATGATCGGTAATAATCAAACAATCCCGACAGTAGGTTTATGTAACATCTAAGCCTACCATAACACGAACCTCTTGCGTAAAATGGCCCAACGGGACCACAGAAGTGCTTTTTAATTAAATAGCTTAAATACCCTCTGATGATAAACTTAAATTTTATAAGATTTCACTTGAATTAAACTTACTGACATAAGCTAAGCCCAATCTCCACTGCTAACAAATCTTCAAATAGTTTTTAAAGAAATATCTCACGAACACAGAACTTCCTTACTTAAGGCAGTAAATACACGCTGATAACACAAGGTGCCACAAACAAGACCAAATTAACTATAAATCCACAAAATTTATTTCAATATGATCTGAAAGGGGAGCTATCACAACATAGCCTATCCACCGTGGTGACGGTGTTGTGTTGAAAATATTTAGTCAGTTCATTTGAATCATCTTGATGTTGCAAAAACATGAACAAATCTAAAGTTTTACATCAATAAAATTGTGATAAATATCATTAGTAATACAAGTGGATAAATAAGATTATTGAGTCGCTCTGATTATTTCGCGAAATATAGCCATTTTTATTCCACTACAACTTAAGGATGTGTTCACAAAGCTAAGTTTAACCAGAGATTGGCTTAATTAAGCATTGCAATGAATATAAAGCAATTTGACTTTAATTTTATATAAAAATAAAATATAGCACTACAAAGTATATTGTAAACATTATAAAAATAAACTCATTTAATTTTATTAAAATTTTTTAGTAGAAGTAATAAAATAAATGAGTGCGCTCATAAACATAAACTAAGAATGGCACGCAAAATATAATCATCATTAAAATTAAAGATAGATCAATACATTCATACACTTCTTATTTTTTTAATGTGCATCACATCCTTTAACCCATATTATAATATTTTTACACGAATTGGCTAGGAGTGATCGGTACAGAATTTTTTTTTTTGCGGAATTATATACAATAAATATGATTAAAAAAAAAGTACAATTGGCAAGAATAGACAAAACTATAATAACACAAGATAATATGCAATTCTCAGACTATAAACAAAAATAATAAGCATAAAGTAAGGAAATCATACAACATTATTACATCATAAGGTATACGATTTACAGGTAAAATGCAGTATGTTGTATTGATGTACAGGCAATATGAAATAATTTAGTTAATACTCCATGTGATACAATTGATAGATTTAAAAAGTGAATTATAAAAATATTTTGATGTAAACATTAAAACGATATGATATAACAGGTAGAGAATTTTTTCCCAAAGTACCGTATAACCCTAATCTCTTTTTTAAAGTGTAAGAGGTTCTTGAATGAGCTCACATGCATAGATGCATAGACCCCTATGTAAGCCATTATATTTCTGTAGAGCCGTATATTTGAAGCTAACATTGCTATATTTTATGTGTACCAAATCCAACTTTTCATATTCCTGTTGACATGGTTATGAATGGTTGATCCTTAATTTAATTTTATTTAATGTACTATTCAGATGGATCTTTTGTATTGCCATAGCAGAATTTAGATTAGCACAAAGTTGTAAAAGTGGTACATTTGTTTGAAGCAGTGTCGAACCCCCGGAGGGGTTAAGAGTCCCTAAGATCCTTTTTTAGTTTTCTTTAATTTAGCTACAGTAAGTTAATATATTTGGCGTTACAAGTGGGACAATCCACCTTGCAAAAGCAAGTTTCAGATGATGTTTGTAGCTCTTAATTTATCGACGCGTACAGCGAAGATGGAGCAACACGCCACTGGCGAATGCACAGATATAGATGGTGACTCAGCGCAGAGTTCCCAGTTTGGGCGAAAATTAGTGAATTGGGCTACTTCTAGGATACATTGGCTACTGACTTTGCTAACTGGACTAATTTTGACTTACTAGGCTACTGTAATTGGTACGTATTTTCTTTTGGGGGGATTTCTTCTTATTCGTTTTTCACCCAATTTTTCAATGTTATTACAATGTAAGCTAGTTTAAAACTATGTGCGCAATATGTTTTGGTCAAGTTCAAGCCAACTACAAACGCAACCATTCAGAATAATACGTTATAAGCAGTGCTGCCGTGTGTAAAGTCAGCGCCCGGGGCAGCCTTGAAAGAAGCGCCCCCTCCATACCCACCACTCACACCATATCCTATTCACACCATAATTCTAAGGGTTATTGTTAAGGAGAAAATAACAAGTGGTGCAACCTTTATTGTGAAGAGTGTCACCAAATAAAAAACACTTTTTAGATCATCCAAAGGTTATGCTTTGCACTTTTTAATTATGTTTTTAGCTCAAATAGTTATAATTAATTCATAACACATACCTGTCACCTGACACCATGGCTGATAGGCCCAGCTCAGGAGTACATCTCAATTTTTTATTATTGAATAACAGAGTTAAATAAATATATTTGAATATAAATAGGGTATTTTATTCACACAATTCGAAAAATTGAAAGTAACACATCATAAATTATTGTTGTAGTTGTGAAATGTTTAGAATATTACTACGTAGTCATTCAGTCTCCACTTTGATACATCTTAATTAATATATTCAAAATAATTATTGATTTGTAGTCTAAATGTATGTCTATTCACTGTGTCGGCTAATTTATTAGAATATAGTGGATAGCCGATAGTGGTGAGAAGGCCTGTGATTCACGGGCTGTGAGCTGAACTAATTCATGTCGTAGCGGTGCCACCGGTTTACAACGGTTGCTCTTTTCATTTTACCGATTTAATTACACTGATGTTTTATAACACAACACATTATATAATTTTATTTTAAATGTTTACAAGACGTATTTTAAAAATTTGGCAAAATTATCAGTTGGGATATGATCTAACGCTCTTATGATATATTCAATCTTTATATTTTTAAAACTATTTACTAACACAAATAGGTACGAGGGGCGCCTATCCAACAAGGATAGTTCTGACTACTTATTTTAAAGACAATCTAGTGAAAGATGCTAAGGTGGGACCGTCTTGATCGTATAAATTATTTTTCTGTAGTCCGGTGCTAAACGATATAGTACCTAGTTTATTATGTACAGAAACACAAACTTGACATCAATGTAATTATCTTAAGATTTTCACTACCGATTGTCAAAATATGTTTCTAATACACATAATAACAAATTTTTACAAAGCTTCCATCCTATATTAATTAAACCAGTAAATAAAAAATGTGCTGACTAAATAAAGCACTTTTAATAAATGCATATTTTGTCAAAACATATTTTTTAACATGTTCAACATAAATTAAATCAAAGCTCATTACAATGACGTTAAATATTAACGTAGCTATTCAAAGAATTTATAAAAAGTTATGTTTAATATGGTAAACGCACAGTGGCGTGTCGTGGAGTGTTGCAAAGGAAGCAGACCTGGTTAAAACTATACCTCTGATATGTTCTTACCCACTTGGGCCCTATTTGACCAATCATTCATATACTATGCACTGCATGTCTCACACGACAACGTATTCTCCTCGATACCTGAACCAATTATTAATGTTCTACTGATAGGTGTGAACAAGTCACAGGTACAGCTTAAACTAATACTGCTTACCCAGGCAACACTTCGCGATATTCCACTCCAAACACAAATATAGTAGTGTTTCTTCCGATGTTAGGAACTTTTGATGGTTCAGGAAGTTTATTTCCATTATATGATAAATTAGCTTAAACATCAAACAAACCTGAATAGTAATTATTTCGAGGACTTATCTTGAAAAATACTTATTTTCATTTAGTAATACAAAATTGTTTCATCAACGTTTTAGAGACCGTTCGAATAAAATAGAGTAGAGTACAAAACGAGAGATATAGGAAATAGAGAGCCGTGTGTTAATTCTATATATTTACATACTCATTTTATTGCCAGTATTATGCTATTTTTTTTATAGTTTACATTAATTATGATAAAGATGATATTTTCTTTTAATGTTCCTTTTGAAGATAATAATAATAAACTGTTGAGGGGAGTTAGTTTTGTAAGTACGATACTATTTTTACTAATACATTTTTGCCTAACAATTATTTTAAATACCTATATTATCAAATTATGTTAAATTTATACTAGTCCTCCATTTGATGTGAGCTATATAAGTTTAATAATAAATTATAATATATTTTTACATAACTGAGAAACTAGTTTGTTCACTTGTGCTGCTCTATGGTAGATTCTAGCAATAAGTATATATTCTATATAATAATATTGGATTGGGAATTTGTGCGCGTTTATCGATTAAATTTGTCACTTCTAGTTGGTATTAATCTCATTTTCGGAACCCGTTTCTTTTATCCAGATTGTTAAATTCTCTTCCAGCATGGGTCGTATGCACGCTCCAGGGTAAAATCTTTTAATTACAATTTTTATAATCTAATATAATTAAAGTGAATTTAATTAAAAGAATCACTTGCCTTTCATCTTATTAATTTTCCCTGTCGCTTTGGTTTGTAGGACACTCCTTTTGAGCATGTTGCCTCGTGGTATGGCATCCATCCATGTTGACGCAATTGCAAATATTATGTATAGTTATATTGAAATAAAGCTTTTCTTTTAAATTTTCAGTAAGGGTATATCCCAATCAGCTTTGCCATATCGGAGAAGTGTCCCAACATGGCTTAAGCTCAGTTCTGAAGATGTGAAAGAGCAAATATTCAAGCTAGCCAAGAAGGGTCTGACTCCATCTCAAATAGGTAGGTGTTTATCAAGCCAATATGGGTTTTAGTTAAAAGCATTTATTTAATGTTATACTTATACCCGTTAGTTAGCGCCGTATTGTGCATGCTTTGTGAGATGTCATGCATGTGTTTTAAGGTATTTAACTATGTCACTTTCTTAACCGACTTATATCAGTACACGACTTAGAAACTCTTAAAACTAGTACAGACACAACTACCAGCCCCCAGCCATTAATTCATTACTCTGAAAGGGGAAACCCATATTATACCTACAATATCTTTCTCGGCCATGCTAAAAATCGAACCTGGGACGCTTCTCACCAGAAATGCTTTCAACTAACTTGCGTGACAGAGCCTAGTAGGGTGGCTAGTAAGCTTATACTGTTTAGTTCAAACTGATGGGTTTTGTAAAACGCGTGTTAAGTCTTAAGGAGATAAAATATCAGGAACATATTTTAGGGCCAATTATAAAGTTCCAAATACAGTAGAATTAGTCATCACAACAGATGTTCAGTGTGAGAGAAATCAGAATTGAGAAATTTCATGAAAATATGTTGTGGACAACTGTAAGGGAGAGATAATGATACAAATGTAAACTATTGCATTTTAAAATAATTTTGGTACCATGTTGTGACACTCTTTTAAATATTTACATTCTCGCCTGAATATTAACATTCTTCTACAGTGGTTAATATAACCTTTAAAATAAATGGAAGAATCCCACAGTAACATTGTGCCGGGGACAACGATTATTAAGTTTTTTCGGTCATATAATGACAATTAAGTCACAATATGTCACCAAATATATTTACCATGCAATAGTTAAACATTAAAAAAAATCTTATTGTTTTAACCGGGTTTCTTGATTTAAACCAGATTTAATTTTGAAAATTTGATTTAAATTAATTTAAACCATTTGTGGCTTCTTATTAACTATATTATGCACATTCTCAACTCAGCGAGGTACACAATTGGAAAACTAGAAGCTGAATCGCTAAATATGGTATTAAGTGTGAGAACTACAGTTTAGAGATTTCATACAGAAATCGGAAATGTCGCTTGAATATTACAATATTAGTTTAGAAAAAAAGAACGAAATAGTCGCTTACTTCGGTGGTCGCATCGTTTAACGCACTACTCTTGCAGTAACTAGATTGCCGATGATGGGGAGGTTGAGGTTCCAATCTTGGTAGAGAGTACTAAGGGCGGTGTTTCTAAAATTGTTTTCCACTTTCCCTTCACACGAATGTGGGTACACTTCCTCTAAATATAACCTTCCTAATCCCTAAAATTACTTATAAGCGTAATTAGTACATAAGTGCTTAACCAGAACGGGTAGTAAAATGCGGTGCTCTTCTAGTGTTTACTTTTTCACATTATTATTAATTTACAGTAGGGCCCTGCTTTACAGTGTTACAATAATACAGCGGTTTTCAAATGTATGTTCCTCGGTTCAGCGCTTGACCAGCTCTTCCGGTATTTTTGAGCATATTGTATGCAGTGAATGACTTTTGCCGCCATTTTATATCGGTAATTAAGTCTGATTACATGAGTGGTGGGCACAATCAAATGTTTTTAACTCGTTTCTCAAATGATGAAAACTATTGCATGATGATTTGCATTCGATTGTGTTTATCTTGTTAAGGTGTAATCCTGCGAGACTCCCACGGTGTCGCCCAGGTGAGATTTGTATCTGGGAACAAGATCCTCAGGATCATGAAGGCCATGGGTCTCGCCCCAGATCTTCCGGAGGATCTTTACTACTTGATCAAGAAGGCGGTGGCTATTCGTAAACACTTGGAGAGAAACAGGTGATATACGACAGTGAGAATCAACTTAGCGTAGAGACTCGGATTTGTGATAAATAAAAACTGTTGAAATTAATTAGAGGAAAATAATTAAAATTCATTAAAGAAATATAATTAAAACTTGTGTATAAATAGTCTATAAATAATTATGTTTGTCCACGCTTATAGGCTATCTATGGCTTGTTCATACATGCCTGCCTGCCTCTTACTTATAGAAAATTAAAATATTCTACTGTTTGTAATAACTAACGTTGAAGATCAACTTATTATAATTAGGGATCGACTTTAGAGCCTCATTTGAATAATATATATATATATAATTATTCTAAGACTTTTTATAATTTCCTGTTCTAGTCCATCCCTATTAATTTCCTCTCATGTATTTTTTTTTCAAGGTTTTTAAAACACTTGACTACATAATATTATCTGCCCCTCCCCACTCCTTTCAAGCGTAGCTTCAGTTATTTTGTATTCCGACTATTCATTTTGTTTTTATTTTAAAATTGTGTGTTGTTACCATGTACCTAATAACCGTGTGGTATAGAAAATAAATCAGATGATTGTCATAATTAATTATAATCATTACATATCTTATTTGCTTCTGATTGATGGCTTTTAACATTTTGTGTTGCTGTATTTTGTTTAGAAAGGACAAGGACTCCAAATTCCGTCTGATCCTGGTCGAGTCCAGGATCCACAGACTGGCGCGGTACTACAAGACCAAGACAACTCTCCCCCCTACCTGGAAATACGAGTCCAGCACAGCGTCCGCTCTTGTGGCGTAAATTTGAACTATTGTCTTGTTTACAAAATATCTGGTTAAATGTAATTTAAGGTTTTAAAATAAATATATTTGACAGATATTGTTGCTTTCATTTGAAAATTCTTCAACCTAACTTATATTGACTGGCGAGTCGAATGTAAGACATGACATTGACGGCAGAATCGGTGCACTAAGGGTATAAAGTCCATTTTTTCAAATCAAATCGAAAATATGAAATATTTTTCAAGACGAATATTTGTTGTTTTATGCTTGAAAAAAATAATGTGGTTATTAATTTTAACTTTATACTCTAAAATCAATTAGAAAAGGTTTTATTCCACAATTATGGCTAAGCAATATTTTATTATATGACCAATCACTTTATCTTCAAATAGGGTCTGGTTACCACTAAAATCCTTCCTCATCTGACCAATCACTTTATCTTCAAATAGGGGCCGGTAACCACTAAAATCCTTCCTCATCTGACCAATCACTTTATCTTCAAATAGGGGCCTGTTACCACTAAAATCCTTCCTCATCTAAGTTAGTGTTATATATGCATATACCCTGAACAATCCAACGTCTTAGCTCAGTTGGTAACTTGTCTATTGACTGAGCTAAGAGTCTAGGGTTTGATTCCTGGCATGGCCGAAAAGTCTATCATCGGTGAAATGTGGGTTTACCCCTCCATAGTTATAAATTAACAGCTGGGGACTGGATTTTGTGCCTGTCCTAGTCTTAAGTTATATTATAAGGCATATGAAGCTACTACAGGCCTAGCAAGCCGGTAGTGGGAAATATATGGCTTGAATAAAAAACTGACCCAGGTCACAGGCTGGAAACAGAAACGGATGTAAGGAAAAAAAAAACCTGAACAGTTGATCAGGTGAACATTTTAAAACTCCTTAAGCCAAAACTATTTTAACTTTTAAGGTACATATGATATAATAAAGTGAAATATTAATGGGTGAGGATTTTATGTAAAAATTTGAAAGCGTATTTATGAAAAGGAACCGAATTAATCTTTTAGATTGTGATGTGAATATAAACTCGTTTATTTTCAGCGGAAACTGTACAGAAAACAAGAAAATGTGATGAGGATCTTGTATTTATATGTTTATTGTTTTGTACAGTACATTGTTAAAATAAATAAGTTTAGCATAGTATGCCTAAAACATTTAAAATAATTCATTAGGAAAATGTGAATTTAATCAAAACATAATTAAATCAATGTGTGTCCATTTTAATTATAGAAAAAAACATGCAAACATTTTCTCCTGATATTTATTTAGAAGTTTGGTTTTTTTTAATCATTGTCCATACTTATATAAACAGGAGGTCCAAATGCATATGCAAAATTTCAATCTTACTTTTAATGCATTTATAAGAAAATATTCTGCTAAAAAATTATAATATTATGTAGGGGTGGCTGGGTGGGGGCATTTTTCACTTCCAGTTGAGTTTGAATGAAAACAAGAGTTTTTTTTCTTCTGAGTTTGAGTAGTAGATATTTATACAAGAAATATTTCAGATTGAATTTCTGTAATCCATGCATAAACCATAAATAAGTACAAATTTTTTTTCTTTTTAGATTTAGATTAAAAAGAAAAGATTATCACACAAATTCAAATCTTAAAATACATTTTATATTAATTAATTGTGCAATAATTTTTTAGTTGGATAAAAAGAAATATCGAGAGAAATTATTTGCTTTGAAATGATATCTTAAATATTGTATAAAATGAATTAATTAATTTTCGAGAAAAAGATTGGAAATTCAGATTACCTACATACTTTAATTTTGTAAAAATTCTCAAGTCGAGTTTGAGCAGCTATTAAAACTCGACACTCACACACCCCTACCTAATAATGTTTAGTCTATCGCCGTGTAACAAAACTTCACTTTGTTCACTTGTGCGTTGAGGAAATTCTTTCTTCGTCTATATTTTTGAAGTCCCGTCTAACTTCTTTCTGCACTTGCTGCCATTTTGCGACAAGCGATGAGACACCTTTCTTTTTTAGAGAAAGCCCAGGCGCGAGTTTAGTCTGAAACAAAACAAATTACTTGAATTATAAACACCTTTCTTAAGTCTGATTTTTAAATTTTAATCTCAATTTTTTTTTCATTATTGATTCCTTAACAATTGAAGGTGTCAAGTTTGACATAAATGTAAAATCAAATTAAAAGAAAAAAGTTTATAATACAAACATTTAATATTCTTTTATAGAAACTTTAGGATTAATGTGAACAAAGTAAGAATTGGGGCAAAAAAACAACTAAGGAGACATATACCTCTTTAGCTAATCAAGTGTTCTAAAATTCAGATTTGGATTGTAAAAATATGGATTCAAACCATATCGGTTTTTTAGTATTTATAAAACATACCATACCAAAATAGTATTTTGTTAGTATCTAATCATTGAAACGAGCACGTTTGGCAATGAATATTAAATTGTGCGTAAAACCCGAACGAGTAGTAAGACGCGGTGCTAATAATAATAATAATAATAGATGGTGATGGTGATGGTGATGATAATTATAATAATAACAACAACAACAATAATAATAATAATACTAATAATAATAATGAATTACTCAAATATACTGTATTTATCTGAATCCAAGACGAGTTTTTTTCCCCAAATTTGTAGCTTCAAAATCTAGGGGTCATCTTAAAAACACAGAATAAAGATTGGGTTAGATCAAAAGGTAACATTTTACATGTTTATTTAATATTAATAAAATAGTGCAGGCCTGCCTTTTAATTTCATCCATTTTTACAGATTTTAAAGGTAGTACACAGATCACAGGATATTTGGTTATTTTCACGGATTTTTAGGCTTTTTTTTAGGTTATTATTAAAAATAACTAGCTAGTTGTGGCCTGGTACCGATATTCGATTCCTCGATACCCGTAGTATCGACTGGTATCGCAATAATCGATAATATACGTTAAAAATCTCGATATTACTCTTTAATATTCAACACGTTTAACTCCTCAAATGGGTTGGGGATAGTGATGGGCATAATCGAATGATTTAAATAAACAAATTGAATTTTATTTCGTTGTAATGTTTTTGATTACCTTTACAATTAATTCACTACGATTTTAATACCGTAATTATTATTTTCTTTATTCATGATAAAATAAACCCCACTTTTAAAAAATCTATCCTGAACTACTGAAAAACTGGGGGTCATCAGATTCGTGGTAGTCTTGTATTAGGGTAAATACACAAGTCAAAATGAACCTATAGATATTACTTTTTTCTTCTTCCGAGTAGTCTCTGTGGCAGTGGTTTCTGCTGATATGATTGGTTCTGGTTCCAGAGTTACTGGTTCTAACAGGGATGGCACTTCTGGAGTGTCCACAACAGCTGTTGGCACCTCTGCAGGACAACTCTACAAACACAAACACAATAAATAAAGAGCTTTCTAAGTTTGACAATACAAATGATGTATTATTTTGTAATGGTCTCTTAATAATTTATTTAATAAGTTAGCAACTTATTATTCCCAGCCTAACAAGAGGTTAAACTTGATATTTAAAAGAATATAATTTAAAATTACAGTTAATTAGAGAAATGTGGGCTTATGAGATGTATTTTTCTTGAAATGTATTGGTCACTACTCAATGATGATGATGATAATAATTATCAGATAAACTCCCCACCCCCCCTCCTCAAATGGCTTCTTTACTCTTCCTCCATGTAAATGAGGCTATATTTAATCTAAAATTCTCCTCCTCACACCATTAGAGTGCGAAAAGACTGCCCAGTTAGAATTTAAACCTTTGACCTCCCAATATACTTGTTTAGTTTTTTACAAACACTAGTTGTGGCTTTGACCTGTGGGGTCTCTAGGGTGAATGTTAACTGTGCTATCCTTGTATGAACGATTCATTTCTCTCTTTTTACCCACCCCACTTTCAGACTGGTGTTTTCTGCCTCACAAAAGATAATAATTTTTTGCTTATCTAGTGTATTAAAAGGACTCAAGTACCTATTTTTTACTGAGCGGTAGTTTTTGAGCGGACGAGTGACATAGGTCTTAACCGAGAGAAGACTTATTGCCAAGTGAGTTCTTGAGAGCCAGAACAAATATATTTCAGTGTCTAAAGGCAGTGACAGACTTGTGTAATGTAACGTGAAGTGTTGTAAAGAAACATGCTTGTCAGTGCAGTGTAGCGAGTAAAGAGCAGAGCCGTTCGATGTTCCATGGAAACGTGCTTCACTCGACTGTCAGTTTTTCCACGAATCCCTTTGATTGTTACACTTGCAAGTCAGTGCCGGTGCCGTGTTTGCCCCGAGCACAATGTCCCAGTCGTCAAAGTGAATACTGGAGGAAAGACGTATTTTGTGTCATTACCATTTTGCAGCACGTGGCAGAATAAAATGGAGTGGAACCAAGAAAACACTTTATTTTTTATTGAACAATATAGGAAGAAAACTATTTTGTGGGGATCCTCAAGATTGACAACATTATAATAAAAAAACCGAAACACTGGCGAGATGAGCATTCAAAGTGAGCATTCGCCGCGCCCAATCAGGAACTTGAGCCGAGCTTTGTAATGTAATGCTCAAGTCATTCTCTGCCTTTCGGAGGAGAAGGGTTTCTTGGAGGAGGCCAATTTATCATATTTACTCATTTGAAACTCAATTCGGCCCATAACCAATTTAGAACGTGCACGATTCCCCTTAAAATGATAGCTATACATGTCAAGAAGATGTGAAAAAGTAATGACTATATCTTAATAGTTGTGAGATAGTTTCATCACCTGACTTTGGATACAGGATGCATAAAATAACGTATATATCTAGTTAACACATTCGCTGTGAAGTTTATTACCTCTGACTGCTCCTCTATGTCTGTTGATGGGGGTATGGCCCCGACAGACTCCAGATTAGCCAGGTCCAAATAGAAAGAATCCAGTTCGTCAAACAGTGATGCCCCCATCTTCTTAGAGGCTGGCCGAAAGATGGTATGAGTAGTAGGTGGCGCGTAAGACATTGGGTCATACTCAACCGGAGCGGAACTTACGGACGTGTGACTGCTTGACGAGATCATGGGCATCTGTAGTAAGAAACCCCTACATTGTATCACACTTACAAATGAACAATATCACACAAAGAAACAAATGATACAAACATGTCTGTGTTTAATAAACATTAAAAGGAGGATACGAGGGCAAGGCCTACACGCTCGCCAAAAATAATGTAGAGCTTCAAAATTCAGAACAAAAACACATGACACAGACAGCAAAGAACATTTGAGATAGCTTGAAGCTCGCTTAAAAGAGGTTCCTGCAGTTAACTGTTTAAGAGACAACAGTTAGTTCTCTGCCCATTGGCAAAAGTGTGAAGTGGAACTGTTAAATAGTTTACCAAACAAATATTACGTTTGTCCTTGTTCCTATCATGCCAATCATATAATTACACCTCAAAACGGAACAGAGGTTTTAGAGATTAGAGGAACAGAGGAATAGTTAAAGTAATTGTAGAACAGGGATGATACAATCCTCAACTATAGCTTTCCAATTTCTTAAAGTTTACCAAAACAAAAAATGTGCATTTTTGTGGTATTTTATATGCAAAGCTAAACAAAATTTCTATAAAATATTTCATATAAGAATTATACAGACAAATACATCACTGCGCTTTTTAAACTCACATGAATGGTAGATAACAAAACTGATTTAAGCTGTGTATGCTTTTTTTCACAGATTTCAAAAAGTATCGCAAAAATATCTGAAATTTCAATTCTTTGAACGCTTATTCGTTTTCCAGGTGCATAACAACACTGTAATACCACTCAACAGCAACACCAGGTGTATAACAACCCTGTAATACCACTCAACAGCAACACCAGGTGTATAACAACCCTGTAATACCACTCAACAGCAACACCAGGTGTATAACAACCCTGTATTGCCACTTACCAGCAATACCTTATGTTGAAAGATAGTACATGAGGGATAAAAACAAAATAAACGTTTTAAATATTTATATAACGTTTAGTACAATTTACCTTTTTGAGTATATATGAAATACCTCGACTTTCACAGCTTTGCTCTTTTGTTGCACGTTGTCACTACCACGCACCATATTGTTTATTTCGTTGTTCAGTATTTGAATACAAGTCGTTTGACATAAAACAATTTTTTTTTAAGTTGTCTGCAGATAATCTCTTATATTTGGGATCAAACATATAGTATGGACTCAAATATACTATAACCTCAAACATAATACGACCCTAATATTTTGAAGGTGTCTAACATGAAAAATAAGGTCTCAAATATCCACAAGGTAAGAACTTAACAAATTTGACAATTTTATTAGACACTCTGAATGGTCTTGATGTGCAGGCACTCCTAAATTTGTCTATTTTCTCCTAATTTGAATATTAGTCTCGAAAACACCAAACATGTTAGCATCCAGAACGTTATTTGTTTGTTGCGCCTCGCGTATTGCTGTTAATTTAAAATTCATATTATGGCTTCTTCTCATTTCCTTGTTTACTTGAAACACCAACGAAGCCTTTTCAACATGATCCCTCACGTGTGGATTTGCCATAGGTGGTTTTTTAATATCAGAAAAACACAGCACAGATTCCTTCACCAACATACACTGCTGACCTACTGAATTACCAGTACAGCTATAGTATGCTTCAAAATATACCTCTTTAGGGATTTTACACTTTATTAAGTGAAAAATGTTACGATGGGTTTCTAATAAGAGTATAGCTTTCGTAAGGACATTTTCAAGAGAAAAACATCGTACTATATTCAGGCCAATACGGTATTATTATTATTATTATTATTATTACTGATTTTTGTGAGTAAAATAACCAAGCTATTTGTACTACGAGGCCTATACAGAAAGTAATTACAGTTTGAATATTAAAAGAAAGACCAAACTTTTAAATAAACTATTTTATTTTTATCTAATTATACATACCTGAATCTACTTTTCAACATAATCACCATAAAAAGTGAGGCATTTTTCATAATGTGGCACAAGATTTTGTATACCCTGTTCTTAGAAGTTGGCCGCCGATGACTTAAAGCCAGTTCTCAATGTTCTCCTTCATCTCGAGTTGTCGTGTAGCGGCAACACTCCTGAACCTCACAGCCTTTTGATCTGTATCATGCACCCCAACTTTTTTTAGAGTTTCACAGTACACATGATATTTGGTGGACAGTGTCTGCTTGAATTTCTTGCGTTTAAGGGAGACAGTATTCCACCAAAGCATTGATTGTTGCTTGCTGTCTGGTGTCACACGAGAAACCCAATTTTCATCAACTGTGACAAATCTACTCAAAAACTTGTATCCTGGGTGCTGCTGTGAAAATTCCAAAGCTGGTCTCATACGTTATTTCTTTAAATCCTCTGTGAGCATTTTGGGTACTCACCTCAAACACAGTTGTTTTTTTAGAGCAGGTGTTCTGTCACAATTTCATTCAATAAAGACTGTGACATGTCGGGAAATTGCATTGACAAATCATATATTGTGAATCGTCTATTCCTGCAAATATTCTCGTCCACATTTTTCAACAGATACACGTCGACTAGTGGGTGGGCGGCCGCTACTCTCCTCATTGTAAACATTCTCTCTTCCTTCAGTAACCTGTCTAACCCACTTTCTCACTATACCTTCACTCATCATGTTTTTACATAAGAATTTTGGACAACCCGAGAGATTTCTTGCAGGTGATAAGTTTGACAGTGACGATGATCGAGGAAAGTGCATTGAGAACCGGCTCAAGTCACAGGTGGCCAACTTCTATGAACCGGGTATATAAAATATTGTGTCACATTACAAAAAAATGACACTATATAAGTTACGTAGAATTAGATAAAAATAAAATTTATTAAAGAATTTTTTCTTCTTTTTAATATCCAAATCCTGGATGCATCTCATATATAGTTTTTGTGATTATACTATAAGAAGTTCAGTTTTTTTTCAGTTTTTCAGTTTTAATGAGTGTGTTCATATCGTGTTGCACACATTAACAAGTGTTATATATAGTTATGTGTTTTTCGAAGACCTAAAGCATTTGCAAGCTAAATAAAGGCTGTAATTCCGCCGTTTCCCGACTGTTGTCAGTACTCTGGTCCCTAACCTGTCGAAAGTCAGATAAATATCAGTCTAATAGTTCAGGTTCGCCAGATAAATAACATAACATTTTACCTTTACACATAAAAATGTCCTATAATGTTGTCGCACCTGATAGCCTGGAGCAATCATATAATGTGGTAGCACTGTCTCCTCGTACATGGGCGTGCCATCCAACTCGGTAGAGTCGGGGGGAGACGGGGGTGGTGGTGGAGGGGGGTACACGTAAGGAAGCTCTGTGGGGTCGACACCAGGCGGCAGAGGCTCCCCGTGTTGCCCTCTCTCGTGTTGTGGTGGTGGGGGAGGGCTGTCTGGGGGAGGAGGGGGTGGTGGTATTGGTGGTGGGAGGGGTGGTAAGGGTGGTAGACCTGCATCAGGGCTTCTCGCCGACTGAGGAAGGTCTATGTGCTTCAGTTCTGGAACAATGAACATCAAACATTACATAGTCACAAGAATAAATACTGCTATTTAGCCAAAGTGGGAATTACAATATTTCTAGTTTTGATATAAAAACAAGACTTGAGTGATATCATTTTAAATAGTTTCTTTTGATAGATGGTGACCTGGTGGTCTAGGGGTAAGGTGTCAAGACTTCTGTGCTGAGGGTCTGGGGTTCAATCCTCTGTCTCGGCACAGATTTATCTGATTGCCAAACCCTTCCTTCACCTCTGACAAGACTTGTATTAATCACAACTTGTGAATGTGAGGAATGCCAGGCCTCCACCGTGGTTCGGATCCCACGTTAAACTGTAGGTCTTCCATTTCATCTCACAATCACCCTACCATTACACATTAGCGTAAGTGCGTATAACCCGAACGGGTAGTAAGACGCGGTGCTAATAATAATAATTTTGATGCATCTCATCATAAATACACCCGGTGTTCGTGGGTTCAAACCCAGCCAGGTTGACGAATATCTCCTGAACAATAAAAATCATAGCAAAACTTTCTTCGGAGGGGAAGTAAAGCCGTCGGTCCTGTGTCGATTGTGGCTTGTAAAAGAACCCTGGAAGGTTTGTGTGAATACCTTTCCGGCCAAATTGGTAGGCCCTTTCTCTCTCGCTCATAGAAATTCTCGTGTACTGATATAATCATTCAGTTCAGAAAGTGCATGTTAAATACCTCAAATAAATGAAAATTAAAATATGACATTATAAGAAAATTTGCAATATTAATTATTATTATGAATTATTAATGTCCACAATAATTGAGCTTTATGGTTTTGTAACAAGGGGTCCAGAAGCCTTATCTATGTTATATTATATCCTTTCAAGTGGTAACCAAAGCTTATTTCAATTTTGTACTAAATTTTTTCAGCGCTTATTAAAATATCTAATAAATTCAACAAATTAATGTAAAAACCAAATAAGTTAAATGATTAGCATTAGGGCTTGGCAACGATCGATCGGGATCTACAAAATGGTGAAGGACGAGTGAGAGGAAATAAATACCATATTCTCTACCTGGGGCTCACCTTGAGAACTCGTGGAAGTGACCTCGGGTTCAGTCCTCCTTTTCTTTCGATGAACCGGGGGAGATTCTTGTCGTGCTCTCGAGTGCTTATTCAATGGATAGGGGGAAATTCTGGGTGGCGGGGGAGGGGAAGGTTGCTCTGATATTTGAGGTGGTGGAGGGGGCGATGGTGGAAGGGGTGGTTGTTCTACCACAGCCTGTGGCAAGGGGCTTGGTGGTGGGGTGGAACATATCTCCATCTCTTCCCCACCTCCCTCGATGTCCATGTCTTCTTGCTCTTGGATAGTCTCTGGGGGTGGAGGCGGAGGCGGTGGTGGAGGTGGCGGCGGCGGCTGTGGGGGTGGAGGCTCTGGATATTCCCATTGAGTTTCACCTGTTACCACGTTGCGATAAAAATATCGCTTGTAAGTCCTACGTTGTGTTGATAGAGAAAAGAGAGAGAAAAAAACATGTTATAGTAAAATGTATTTATAAAATGTTATCACAAAAGAAAACATTAAATTTAAAATACTTGACACTGTCATTATATTTAGTTTATTTTTGTGTGTGTTTTTTTAATAATAGACATATAAAGATGACTATCTTTATGGTAAAGTTTGAATAATATAAATATATAGATTACACTATATTTCTAATGTAATCTGTCCCACGAGAATAATATCTACAATAATTTGTTTGTTCTTCATACAATGTAAATGGGATAGGAAGATTTGGGTGCCAATCAAAATACAGTCTATTTTCACTTTAATGTAATTACATGTTTTAACATATGAAAATTTATCTATATTTATTTAAGAGATCATTTGAATAGGATATTTATATAAAAAAATTCTTTTTTAGGTTTATTATTGCATAAAAAATTCTTGATCAGCGATAGGTCTCCATTATCCAAAAGCGGGTATACAATTTTGATTACTTTTACCCATTCCCCGATGTAAAAGACTTTTGTTGAATTTTGTGTTAGCTCGATGAAGGGGTTTATTTTATTTTTCATCCTTCATATTTAACAAGCATTGTAGTAACAAATATAATGAGCATTTAAATATGATAATAGACAAGCTAAATTACGATAAATCAATTTTTTTTTTGTGGATTTATGTCAGTACGTATCAATTTATTACAAACCAAATGCCTAAATAGTAACACAAAACCTTCTTAAATTGGATTAAAAATTTTAAGCTTAAATTATGATCACATTTGATTAATTAATTAATTACTATTCAGAGATCTAGTATGTATTCAAATTTAAGGGATACAATTGTGGCAAGGATCAGAACACTAATTTAAAGTACATTAAAGTCTCGGAAACTCGACCTAATGTGGACTGAGATGGTATAAAGTTATTGAAATATCGAGATTTACAACTGAGCTTGCATAAGATGCATGTTTACTACGTCATGTTTGCTAAACAAGGATGAATCACAGTACAGTATCGAATATTATAGGTACAGTATCGAATATTACAGGTACAGTTGTACTGTACTGTAGTATTGTACGGTACAGTAACAGTAATATATGTACAGTACAATATTTATTACGTGTTAATATAATCGTGTATATACATATGTGTAATATACAGAAATGCAGTACAGTACTGTACATATAATATTGTATTGATTCGAATAACACGTTACCGAATTGGAAAACTAACAAAGCCCTTGTAAAAACACCACAGCACGACTACAAACAGAGAGGTTATACAGTTGAACGACCTTGGATTGTGATGACTGGCGCCAGCAACTGTGTGCACATGCGCGTGTCGAGTTACACGGAATGTCGAGTTTCCGAAACTCTACTGTAGTATAGTCAGTAATACTAATGAAATAATTCGAGTGAATCAATTGGTTATTCTATCCTAACAGAAAGAGGATTACATTTCAAGGAAATTTAAATTTGAATTAAATTAAAATTGTCACAAGAAACCTTAGTGAATAATACCAATTTTGATATATAATTTTTTTTTAAAAGGCTAGAATTTGCCTGTTTTAAGACTACATACATCTAAAATACTTATGTTCACATTTCAAGGTGTCCCCTAAAACTCAAGCACAACATTCGAGACTAAATATAGATATTCCGAAGAAAAATTTAATCTCCCAATTTTTTAAAGGCTTTTTCTCAGGTTGTGACACTTAGAACAAATGTTTTTGCACAAGATGTGTTGTGTACACAGTAAAATATATTTGAGCGACGTATTTTAAAACTTTTGTGGTTTGTACATTACAGCACAAATGCATGCATCCTTATCTAATAAAAATGAAAAGACACTTAATATTTAATGAAAAATCTGCTTATATTAGATTTTGGTTGATAATTTAACGTGTGCAACCCTTGTGGACATGAAGGTTCCAGCCCACTGGATGAATTTGCTGGAAGTGGCTGTTGAATGTAATTGCGCTTCTGCACCAGCAGGGAAGTTGTACTTACACTAAGAGTGCAGGAATCGGGAAGGTAGAGTTTAGAGAAAATGTGCCTGCATTGGTAAGGAATAGGAGGAGAAAAAAACTATACAATCAACAGGGGTTGAAACCCCAACCTCCCTGTCACTGTCAATCCAGTGATTGTCTGCAACACATGTTGGCAGCCATGTTCAGACAGCAACATATAGTTATTATGTGTGTTTTATTGCACCTAAGGAATTAATGTAGTAAAGCAAGCCTCTTACTCTTATCTTCAGGTTCGTAAAATAATGGTTCTGACCCATCCCTAAAAAAATTGTTAATATGACCTTACCTAAATCAGTTGTCACGTGGTTTAATGTGTCAAACTTGTGTTAGACTGGATTGACGGTGACGGGGAGGTCTGAATTTAAATCCCGATTGGGTGTGCTAAGCTTGTTTTTTCTTAAATGGTTTTCCACTCTCCTTAAATTCTACCTTCCTCACCCCTATGCCATTACAGGGTGTCTACTGAGTTGGGGAAACAAAAATTAGCTATTTTTCGATGACCTTTTTGAGCACAAAATTCCTTTGGTTAGCGGTTGAACATTATATAATGCATTTATAGGCATTATGCACTCACAAGCAACATTAAACTTTATCTAGATGGCGAACATGAACTTTGTCCTTGGTATCACGGTAAAAACAATCAGGCAACTTGCGGCTAGTGCATGGCATCACAGGTAGTCAGTGGCGTGACTTTTGATGTGTTAATGTTGTTACGATGCGCAATAAATTCAAACAAAAATATTTTCATGACTTTATAACCAAATTATTGAAAATTCGTGACTTTTTTGTGACCCAGTAGACACCTTCATTAGTGTAATTAATGTACACGGATACCGAGTTATATGGAAAAAAAATAACCCCTTCCCAAAATATTCATAAGAACTAAACTAAAACAAGGGAACAAACACGAATTGCTTCACTAGTTCTTGAAGAAAATCAGACACCTTAGCTCAGTTGGTAGCGTGTCTGTATACTGAGCTAAGGGTCACAGGTTCCATTCCCGGCATGGGCATAAAAATTTATCATTGGTGAAATGTGGGTTTAACCTTTCAAAGTGACGAAATAACGGCCGGGGACTGGATGTTGTGCTTGTTCTAGTCTTAAGTTAGATTATAAGTCTTAACAGGCATAGCAAGCCGGTATTAAAAAATTAGACTCGAATAAAAAAATTGACCCAGGCCATAGGCTGGAAACAGTAATGGACGTAAAGTAAAAGTTCTCGAAGAAAACTATACTTTATAAATATTAACTTTTATAATAACGTGCTAACTTTAATCTGTCTTTGACCATATTTGAACAAATTTGCCCCAAAACAATAGATTCCTAGCCTGTAGCACTGACAGCTGATTGGAAGGTATTTTGAATTTAAATATATGATAGTCGATTGAGAAGTTTTTTTTTTACATACTGTGGAGTCAAAAAATAAATAAATATATAAAACCTTGAATAAACATGATGGCATTGTAGAAAATGATTTACAAACCCTTCAATATCTTGATGTCAAGCATTGAAATACTCTAGTGTTAGTAAATGTATACTTTTTTACTTATTTGTGTTTAATTTTCTACAATTTCTTCTGTTTATTTAAGAACATATTGTAACATACTTAAAGCATGGTAAAAAAAACTTGAGCCTAGAAACTTGTAGTCTATACTTAGAATCTTGACATTTATACAATAATTTGGTAAAGCTTTACAACAAAATGTAAACGTTAAGCCAATGAAAAGTAAGGATTGATAAGATGGGCACTCTAAACTTGAAAATAAAATTTAATCATAATTCTCAGCTCTTCTAGGAGGCGGGAGGGGGTGGGTAGCCTCTTGATGTACTAAATAGCTTCTCCTAGCTAAATGTTGAATGTTGAACACATAGTTCAGGATGAAAATGTCTTGTAAAAGATGCCCTGTGCGTGTCACCAAATGTTAGTACTTGAGCAATTTATTTTTAGGCTGATGTTACAGAACAAATACATCGCAATAGTATTTCCTCTGGATGACAAATTCCACGATAAATTTGTTTTGTTAACATCTTGGTTGAGTGTTGGCTTCTGTCAAACCTTTCAATCCATCAAAAAGTATCGGCATTCACACCAAGAATCATTGCTGGCCAAGATTCTTGTTTATATTTGTATTATCTCTCAGAGATATTTGCAGTTTAATTATGCTAATATGAAAAAATATAGTTTTTTTTAGCATTTATATTTTTAAAAAATGTGCTACGTAGCAAATTGACGGCACTAGATCTCAATAGTAGTGCCATATAGCGCAGTCAATTTTCTTTTTATTTGACAGCACCATCATTAAGACTCGATTATAAATATTAAAAATCCGAATGCATGTACAATATTTAGTTGAGCTTAAATTTTCAAGAGCTGTTTATTTTATTGATCAATAAATAACATTGCACAGGTTTTTACCATAGAATGCATCATATTGGTGTGTAGATATATTAAAGTGTATTAACTAAAAAAACTGCTCTGCATCTAAACTATTTATTGAAGCCCAAATTGTCATCAGAGCTGCATTGGCACACTCTTCAAACTCAATCCGGACGAACGAGAGTAACTAACCGTATCAAGTCAACGGGTTACTCCGTCCCTAACTTGGGTCACAAGTTGGCTTTTAAGATACTTGTAGCCATTTAAAAAACAATTCTCATCGTCCCCGTTTTTAAATGTAGCCACCAGTTTAGCTTTACTGCCCAGCGGACTCTTATCACATGTACAAATGTTTTGGCCTGCAATTACCGGTTTGAAGAGTTTGCCGGCTTTCTCATATAGAAAAAAAAAGGTTGTAGGAGTTATTTTTGCTCATGTGTGTAGCTGATTTTAGGTAGCACTCCTTCACTTCACTTTCCAGTTCGTTTCTGGTAACTAGGTCCTTGACTCGATCAAAATCAAAATGAGGGTTCATTAGGGAAAACACTGTCATCGAGACGGTTCAGATGGATGCTCAAATTAATCGAGTTCTCCCACTATAAGTGGCCATACGAATATTTAGATCCATCTAATATGGATTAATTGCACAAACTTAAGGCACACACCCACCACAAACTGCAACTGCACTTTTAATTTCTTTGTGCGAGCATTGTTCGCAAACTGATCCAAAATAAAGTCGACATTAGCATATTTGGGCTCGTATGTCTTGAGAAATGAAACCAACACTTCAACATATTTGTTCAAATACAACAGTGAGTGCTACCAACCATTCCAACTCATTAAAAGTCTCGAGAACAATTTCACCTTCAAATCAGGGTTGTTCTCTTTAAAGAATGTGATTTATGATAAATTAAGGAATTACATTTTCAGTTTAGTAATGAGCGAATTTAACTCTTTCATGAAGATGTCATCACCATCAACTGTTTCTAGCTGAGTCAGTTAAGTAAAATGCCTCCATTTTCCTCTATCCTTCCACCATTCTTACTTTAATTTCCTCCATTCTTCTCCTCTCACTTGAACACTTTTTTGTTATCTGCTCCTCCCATCTCTTTCTTAGCCTCCCCTGTGGTCTTTTTCCCACACACTTCATTTCAAACATTTTCTTCATGGAGATGTAACCCATCAAATTTACTTTATGTGCCCAACATTGGAAGCGGGCGGACCAAGTGATTTCCAGTAATGGTATTGTGGGCTCGAAAGCATGCACCCATGTAAGGAGCAAAGTCATAAACCATACCGATAACACTTTCCCAAGGAATGAAGTAACTAAGCCGACACTCGACATGATAGCTTTGGTGACGGACGCCGCATCTGCCCTTTCCAAAAAAAAAAGCTGCATGCGGCTAGTTGCACTTCTTGTTCAGCAGTTGGTATGATGGTCTGGAATATTATGGTCAGAACGCAGCACCCATTGGAAACTGATGTCTCACCGAAAACGATTACGGGTGGCTTGTTTTTGAACTTCTCTGCTATAATCGCCCAAATCTCATCGCCGCAAGCCTTCAAGGGGCAGCTCCTCAAAGTCTGTGCCCGAGGCAAACCCCCAGAGCCTTGCACATACCTGCAAGAGAATTCAAAATTATTGTGAAAAATGATCAATGTTCAGCAAAAAACATGATGGCCAAATTATCAAAACTTGGTTGTATTATCCGCCATCCACAGTTCCACGGCAATCTTCCAGGCAAATAATTTATAGCATTCAAATGTTTGTCTAGTAAAAGACACGAATTTTTCATTGCTGCCGCATTAAAAGAATACTTGTGGTAGAAATGTGAACTACATTTGATTCACAAACAATGATTGACATATCTTCCTGATTTTCTGTCGATATGCCTATTTATAGTTTACCAAGTGAAATGTGTTTCGAAATGTACAAATTCACAATCCAAGAACACTGGTATATATATCTCTGTACAGATATATACACATCTAGTAATAGACTAGGGCCTAGACATATAAATACAACTTACATTTCAGATACTGGCATACAGCATGGTGATCTAGCTTTTGGAGAGGACTATTTGCTTTCAAAAACATTTCAACAGCATCAACTATCAAGGCAGTCTTTTCTGTCTTGGCTTTCTTCATTCGCCCTCTGGGTTTGTGTCCAAAAATTATGGTTTGCTGCAGCTTGCGACTCCTGCCTCCAACAATTTCTTTGTAACATAACCTCTATAGTGAGGAATGTTTTTTTTTCCATTTCAAGACGACAAGTTACATTAACCAGAGATTAAAATACTTGAATTACTCATGTAAAATTTGTCAGTTTTAAAACAGCTTACACGTTTGTGAATAGATACTTTAGGTTGCACTGCGATATTAGGTTGTGAACATGAGCTCACTGATGCATGCATGCAACGAAAAAATAACCACCAAAAGGATGAAGTGGTTGCTCTCGCTAGATGCCCTTCAAGCTCACTTACATACTTTGCAGCTGCTAAGTGTGCATGCTTCATCACGTGATCGGCTCGTAGTCTTACGATGGGAAAATACCCATTGTAAATAAATACCACTAGCAATCCTTTAGTCTTACGATGGGAAAATACCCATTGTAAATAAACACCACTAGCAATCCCTTGGTCTTACGATGGGAAAATACCCATTGTAAATAAATACCACTAGCAATCCCAAGTGCTTGCAATGTCTTTCCATAGGAAGTACAGAATGACAAGTTAAAACAAATATTAATTATAACAGATTATCCTAATTTACTAAGATATTAATTTTTTTATTGAAAATTGTTGTTACTTCATAAAGGCTTTTATTGTGGAAACATGTATATATCACTTTATATTGTGAATATGAAACCCCTTGAAAATTTAACCAAACCATATGAAATGTGAACATTTGTAAATAAAAGCATGTTTTAACTTTTTATCAATTTTATTGCTGAAACAATGAAATAGTGTCTATACTGATAGGGTATAGATGAGAAAATGTTTAATCTCGAGGAAATATACTCGCATTTGAGTGTTTGTAAGGACCACCCTCAGTTCACTTGGCCCAGTTTAAAACCCCATCACGGTAAATCAGACAAGATGAGTCCCAACATTTAGTTTGAAAACATTCTGGTGCTAGTGAGGCTGATGTAGTTTTACCACAACCACTGGAGGGATTAAAGTACAAATATGTTTGGATTTGTTAACAGCTTCTATATTTGCCTCGTGTTTATGGCCACTCATGTGACCAATAAGGGTGTGAATCCATGATCTTTAGATGAATGGCCACTAGTGGTAAGAAAATTCAGTCAACAAACTTTAAATCCTATACACATATTTTAAAATAAATTGATCACAAAGCCAATATTCCATTTGTTATTTGTGCATGGAAGCGAGTATAATACACTAAAGTATGTATACAGCCTTGCCCCGCAATAACTACCCCGGTCAAGATGTGTGATTAACTAGACTAGACTTGTTGGCAGTCATGGCAAGTAATCTAAGGGATTTTCCTGGAAATGTGTTTGTATAACATTAAATTTAGGAAGATTATTATAATGTGGCCACATTAGCATATCTTTAAGTAAAGTTATTATTTTAAATTCCTAACCGAGGTAAAATCCAAGCAAGAATCCTATACATAGCAAATATGAATATCAAACTGGATCATAAAAATTTTCTTCAAAGTTTTGATTCTTTACAAAATGTACAATTTTATTTTAATGGTAAATTATTTAAATTTAATTTAAAAAGAGTTGTTTAAGGTTTGGCTATCACGTCATTAAAAAACCTACTTAGTGTTCTTATTGGTATTAGCTATTATGTCCATATTATCATGAGCAGAAAATTTGTATTTTATAATTAATTTGTAGAAGTGTGCGAAATTCACTTTTTCAATTCGAAGAGAATATATGAAATATTCCCAAAATTAAATCGAAGTATGAATATTTTTTTTAAAAAAAGGTTAATGTTGGATAAAAAATATTAAATTATATACTTTTTTATGAATAAATAGTTTTACAAATTCAACTCTAAAATTAAATTGTTGCAACTTTATTTATTGTTGAATACGCTTTATGTAACGTTTTGGCTTGAAAATACGTCACACTGATCCACCCCAAATATGGCCTTTATAAATCCAGGTTGATGCTTACAATCCCTTCTTAAGTAAAAATTGTCACCAAAATTAATTGGTTGGCTATTGTTTTATAAAAGTTTCTTCACAACATTTTATTGGAATATCAAAGATTTTATTTAGTTTAGTTGCATTTACAAGTTTCCAGCATTATAGAAACTTTTTCTTCTTATTGGATTATGGTGTAAGAAATTAGTATGAGTGATTATTGTGTAGGCAAACAAAGTTTATAGTTTTCAACAGGGCCAATTGTGCAGGCAAAAAGAAACATATTTTGCCTGGTTACCAAGATATAGTCACAACACAAATTATAAAATTGTAATTATTGAAGAATAAAAACACAATCAAGTAAAGAAGGTGACACTGATTGCGAGGACAGTAATATTTAAAGTGAAGAGATTATTTTAGTTTAAAAAAAAATTCTTCCTTTTATATTATTCCTAGTGCAGACTAATTTTTGTCCAATATGGTATTTTTTTATTCTTTTATCCCTAAGTATCAAACATTAATCTAAATATGTGCAATGTCGTCTTGGAGTGCTCTCTTCAGTCCAATTGATATGTAGCCTTCGACACATCAAACAAAGAACTGCAACGCTGATGCTTCATCCAGGATTTGCATCTCCAGATAGTACAAACTGTTTTGCTCTTTCATTTCTTGTGCTTACAATACAAACAATTAGGATCAAAACAAAATTAATATAGATTATTGATTGAAAGGTTAGTGGCGATGATTTCAAAAAGTTTTACTTTGTTATCAAATGGAGAACAAAATAAATCTATGAGGTACATATTTTTTTACACGAAAGAAGGCACAGACACAATATGGACTTTACAACGGAAAGAGGACAAAGGTTCACACTTTACACTGCCGCCACTGGACAAACAGCTCATGAACGAATCTTTTAAGAAAGTTAAGTTTAACGTTTCACACTTCCCCCAGAAGAGTTCTGGTAGAGCACGACTAAGATCAAGGAATCGGGAACTGATTGTCTTCAAGAGGTGGCCATTAATTATCTCAGCGGCGGTGGCGGCAGTTTGAATTGTAAATCGTGTTCCTTATTTCTCTGTAAAGAAATATTATTCCTGTCCCATCTTCCAGCTTGAGAGGTGGAAGAGCAAAACATTGTATAGCCCACCCCCGAGAGGTGGACATGGATGTTTCACTTCAGATACACCATCTGCTGCTAAAAAAAAGATCAAAGCGTAAATCTTGAACACAAACAAGTTTTTTTCTCACAACAATGCAAGGGTTCCAAAAATTAGGTTATCAGTGCAAAAGAAGAACTGTGATAATCTTGTATTCCTTATATGGTCTACTAAATAGATTATATGCACTTAGGAGAATTGGAAAGGAATGTTAAAATCAGTACTTTTGGAATTTTCCAAATATTTTATACAAATAATACATTTTCGTTCTGCTCCAAAACTGTCAAGTATTTTTGAGTAGGTGTGTTTATTACTAAAGTGACAATTATAGTGGAAAATAAAGATAGAGAAATAATGATAAAGAGAGTTAGAGAAGGGATAAAAAATGAATGAGAGATTGGATGAAAGGGTGAGTGACAGAAACATAGAATGAGTATGTGAAAAAGAAGAATGAGTAATTTAAGAACAAGAAATTGAAAGGGAAGGAAATAGATCAAAAGAGATAGAGAGAGAGTGCCTAATTGAATTCCACTTCTTCCAAGACTTACCTACGACAGGTTGCTCGAGTAACTTATAGCCAATAAAATTACTAGAATGTGGAAATATAAAATAATATTGTGGTTAAAGAATAGAAAACAAAACAAAAAACTAAACTTAATTTTTATATAAAATGATTCCTTTATTATTTAGCACCGCGTCTTACAACCTGTTCGGGTTACACGCCTAAGTACTGATTACGCTAATTGGCTAGGTGTTGGGAAGGTTGAATACAGAGAATGTGAACCCACATTTGCGTAGAGGGAGAGTGGAAAACCACCCAAGCGAGATTCAAACTTCGAGCTCCCTGTCCTCCCCAGTCTAGCTCAACACGAAACTAGCCCGTTAGCTAACTACGCCACAGAGGCAGATTATTCCTTTAAAATATTATTGTTACTCCAGTAATAAAGGTAATGATCATAATTTTGAAAAACTTATAAAGGGAGATGATAGTAGGAGAATGAGATATGAATCCGATAAAATTTTTGAAAATTTAAACCAACAACTATCTAGGTTATCATTAATGAAAATTAATTACTTTCTACCGATTTGACCAAAATTAATAGTCCTTTTTTAGGATAATGTTTGGGATTTACATATAAATATATATCAATTAAGCTAATGGGGTAGGTATGAGGAGAGTCTAATTTAAAGGCAACATATCAGCATTTGAATGGAGGGAGTGTGGTAAGCCATTTAAGTAAAACCACGCTTGGTACATCCGACCGAGATTCAAACCCCGACCTCATCATCAACAAACCAGTCTAAATGATCTTGACATTCATAATGTATGCTCAACAGTTCAGGTTTATGGGATATAATTATCATATAATTTTAGTTGTAATTTATCCTGACCTGTCACAAATATTTCCAAATTTACAGGCTATTGTTTTTATTTATACAATATGTATTGCACCTATAAACGTTTTCCAGTAAAGTTCCAATAGAATAAAACTATGTATAAGGATTGATTGAGTGCTAATGAACAATTTTCTTCAGGAGCCAATTGTTACCTCATTGTCCAGTCACAGTGTAAAGTGTTGATTGTGATGTCTGTTGTGCTGGATTCTATCACTCCATAACTATTACATTTAGTCAATAAAAATTTACAACAAAGGATGCGTTTAAACTATAAATGGTTCTAAAAGGGCTTTCTAAAGGGGTGAAGGGGATAGGAGGGGGGCTTACATGGGCCCCGGGCCAAGAACTCTTAGGAGAAATATTTTTGAGCTATTAGATACTAAGAAATAAAGTTAGTTTTTTTAAATTTCAGAAATATATCGAGTTTCAATGGAACTCTGTAGCAAAGTATTAATGCTCCGAAACATGTGTTGTTATAATTCGGCTGTTGAAAGAGTGTGTGAGCATAGAGGGTCGATATATATTAATTACAGTTCCAAAGCGATGGTTTTTGCTTTATACTTATTATTGTAGAAGATTGTATTGTTTTGAACTAATTATATAATGAACAGTAACGGAATTATATTCAAATTGAAATTTAACGATTAGAAGTTTAACCAAAGTTGTGCAAAAAAAATATAAATATCAATGTCCCTCATGGAGTGATCTAGCCTGTTTTAAAACCTCAGCTTGGCCTTTCTGCCGTTCACCACCTTGTTTGAAATGGAACCAATGGGAAGAAAGTTCCAGGAGATTCTCTATCTCTCTTTAGACGTCAGTCTGGCAACCAAGTATAGGAAACTTTGTGACCCCCCGCTGGGAAGGGAAACAATTTCCCTGTATTTTTCGGTTCAATGTCCTTGTCATATTAAACTGAAGAATCTGAATACGAAGTTCCTCTAGATTTGTCACTTTCCTCCAATGATAAAATGTTTCCAGGAAACAACCAAAAACCGAGACATGGCTCTGAGAAATAAACTGGTCACTGATTCAGATAATCAAGCGTAATAATAATGGATGCTTAAGGGTCCCTAACGTGTCAGAACAAGGATTCATAGTTTAAAGTTATTTAAAGTCTCATTTTAATATTATTATTATTATTATTATTATTATTTAGCACCGCGTCTTACTACCCATTCGGGTTATACGCTTAATACTAATTACGCTAATGGATTAGGAATTGGGAAGGTTGAATTTAGAGGAAGTGAACCCACATTTGCGTGGAGGGAGAGTGGAAAACCATTTAGGAAAAACCACCCCCAGTTCACCCGACCGAGATTCGAACCTCAATCTCTCCGTCCTCGGCAGTAGAGCTCAACATGACTAGCGCGTTAGCCAACTATGCCACAGAGGCGGGTTGTCTCATTTTAAAATTTAACAATTCATGCAAAAATGTTACAAAAAAAGATGTGATCTATAAAACACTATAAATTCCTTGTGTTCTACTAAACATATATGGCACTATAAAACAAGGTGGTTCAAGCCTCTAAATTCCTTGTGTTCTACTAAACATATATGGCACTATAAAACAAGGTGGTTCAAGCCTCTAAATTCCTTGTGTTCTACTAAACATATATGGCACTATAAAACAAGGTGGTTCAAGCCTCTAAATTCCTTGTGTTCTACTAAACATATATGGCACTATAAAACAAGGTGGTTCAAGCCTCTAAATTCCTTGTGTTCTACTAAACATATATGGCACTATAAAACAAGGTGGTTCAAGCCTCTAAATTCCTTGTGTTCTACTAAACATATATGGCACTATAAAACAAGGTGGTTCAAGCCTCTAAATTCCTTGTGTTCTACTAAACATATATGGCACTATAAAACAAGGTGGTTCAAGCCTCTAAATTCCTTGTGTTCTACTAAACATATATGGCACTATAAAACAAGGTGGTTCAAGCCTCTAAATTCCTTGTGTTCTACTAAACATATATGGCACTATAAAACAAGGTGGTTCAAGCCTCTAAATTCCTTGTGTTCTACTAAACATATATGGCACTATAAAACAAGGTGGTTCAAGCCTCTAAATTCCTTGTGTTCTACTAAACATATATGGCACTATAAAACAAGGTGGTTCAAGCCTCTAAATTCCTTGTGTTCTACTAAACATATATGGCACTATAAAACAAGGTGGTTCAAGCCTCTAAATTCCTTGTGTTCTACTAAACATATATGGCACTATAAAACAAGGTGGTTCAAGCCTCTAAATTCCTTGTGTTCTAGTAAACATATATGGCACTATAAAACAAGGTGGTTCAAGCCTCTAAATTCCTTGTGTTCTACTAAACATATATGGAACTATAAAAGTGAATTACTTCAGTTAACTGTGGGGATATAGGCGAGAAAATAAATCAACAAATGTTGACAAATTTATTAAACCGTTAACACTCTGTAAAGGTGTCACTGGTGTATAAATACTTAACTGATACAACCTCGACTATCTGGTCCAGACGTGGCCAAAACTTTGGAAAAATAGCTATTCATAAAGTAGTGTTATAAACTTATTAAAATTGATATACTATTTTTAAAGATGTATACTATAGAATAAAAATGTTAAATTAGACAAAAATATAATTAAATTATCAAGAGAGAAGAAATTTTTTGAAAAAAGATCAAATTCAATATTAGTTTACCAAATTTGTTTAGTATCACTTAACCCTCCTATCCTAACATAATTTCACCTAACTTTATCCAAATTGCTTTTAAATAAACAAAAGATTAACAAATCAAGTTGTTATATTTTGTTGATAATTATTTTACTATACGGCATCAAACTATATTGGTAATTAACTAAAACATCATTTTAAAGAGGAAAAACATTTCATATTTCAAACTCACCAAAGTGGTTTTTATTTTAGTTGTTTAAATTTATGATTCAAAGACTCAACAATCCAATAGGAAAATCCAAAAATAAGACCGGGGTTTTGAATGTACACTAATTTTGAACAGAGCAAACAATGTATTATTTATATAAAGCTTAAAGAAATTCCAACAAGGCTTTTTCAATGTTATTACCTCAGGAGAGGTTACTGAAAATGTTAAAAGAATTAAATAAAATGAAATCTTTACCTCACCTTCCTTAAATCTTCAAGTCCCCCCAGCTTCGCAGGTCGTCTCTTTGCTCGCCCGCCAGGTCAGTCGGCCAATCGAAGCCCTGTTCGTGTAGCCGCCCGCCATCCCAGCAAAGCCACTTTTGACTTGATTTTACTGCCATTTACCTTTCCCAAGCCCATCTTTGCAAATGTTGGGTTCGAAAATGATGGTTTTTTTAACTCCACCATTATTGATTAATTTGTCCAGTTATAACTGTTATCAAGGTTAAAGGTTTATGAGACGGTAGAAGAGACTACTGTACCTATCCCACTCGCAAGCCCAGCCTTGGGAAGCGGCTGCCTCCTCTAATCGACCAAGTTCCGCTCCCGTCTCGCTCAGCCAAGATGACAAGTAAGTCCTAGTGAGCGCACCTACTTGCCATGCCGTCACTAGCGTCTGAAACGGTGGCCCAACATTTTAAAATAAAGATGTACATGAGCCGCTGACTAATTTTGTTTAAATTGACCAGAATATCTCAAATGTTTTTAGTATGTAAAGCATACAAGAATTTAATGCACAACATTAGCACCAAAAAATCACACTTTTGCAATCATATGAAAATTAAATAAAATCTTAGTTAGAATCAGTTATTTTGGGACAGCAATAGCTCAATAAGCATCTGGCAATCCTTAACAAACCGGATTTGGACACCGGAAACCTTCCGTTGTCTGGTGATCAACCACAATGCTGATCAATGTTATTACTATTATAATTAAAATAATTTTTAACAAACGTTTATAAATAATAAATGATGCTATAAAAGATAAAACTCTATGGCATCAGACCAAAATCAAGTAATACTAAGCGGTCGTCTGTTGGTGAAGATAGTGCCAAATTCTGCAGATAGAGGGAGGGTGTCATGTGGTGAGCACAATTACCCCTTAGTCCGTTAATCTCACTTTTTCATATCAGAGCCGCTACTTTCTCATTCAATAAGGTTCTTGTTTTTCCTCACGAAATTGAGCTAACCCTGTTCCAGACAGAAAATCTGGAAGCACCGGGTATAAAACCCGGGACCTCTGGATATGTAGCCAAGATCTCTTGACCATTAGACCACAAAGATGGTCAAATAATGCACTAAGCCCCTAAAAAGTCATATTCTTTCTATTAGATTAAACCTTGAGAGTATAATAGAAGGGCAGATCCTACCCACTTACCAGAAAACTAAGTGCTACAGTACAGTAGAATACGCCACCATAGTGCTACCGCTGTCGGTGCACAGATAGCTAACAGTGCAATGGTGCAAAGAGGAATTTAATTTTGTTAACTTGATTTGTTTGCATTTAATAAAGTATAGGCATTTAATGGGTTGATCAATATTCCATGAAAAAAAAAAAAGAAATTATTAAGTAATATGAGCACCAAGTATGTATCATTATATTATAACGACAATGCTAAAACATAAAAACTGCCATACAAAGGGGGGACCTCAGATTTGTCTGCCACAGGCCTCACATTTTCTTAAAACGGCCCTAAATTCTATTAACATGCCCTTACCCCACCTCATTACTGCTTCTTGTATTATTTCATTCTTCTCTTTCTCACACCACCTTTTGTTTCTTAATATCTTTCTCTTGACGACACCCAGCATCATCTAATATCTCTGTTGACGACACCCAGCATCATCTAATATCTCTCTTGACGACACCCAGCATCATCTAATATCTCTCTTGACGACATCCAGCATCATCTAATATCTCTCTCTTGACGACACCCAGCATCATCTAATATCTCTCTCTTGACGACACCCAGCATCATCTAATATCTCTCTCTTGACGACACCCAGCATCATAACCTCTACTTTCCTGATCACTTTGTGTATTGCACATAATCAAAATAAGATTATTCAAATGTATAGTTGGATAAAATAGTAATAAGCCCGCCTCATTGGGTGGAGAGACTCGTCTAACTACCTATCGTCAACCAGGCAGGTAGACTGTAACTACCCCTCGTCTCCCAGTACACAAATTATCTCGGGTTGTTTTTGTGTGGTAGAGTAAGGTAAGTAGGGTAAGGTCAAGTTATAACAATTACTCATACTTACCTTAAATGTTCAGCTTCCTCACCTTGTTCATGTTATAATTGATAAGTAGCCATTTATTACAAGTTTCACAGTTTTTTTTAGTTATTTATGAGACCTAAACATGATGAACAGTTTTAAAATAAAATTGAACGTTCTGAAAAATATGTGACCGCAAGGACAAAAAAACTATATAGATTATTAATTTTGTGCTAGGAATAAAATTTTGGGTAAAACTAATTTGTATAAATTACCATAAATATTTGAAAATTGTCACCTGATCTCGACCCAGGTTTTTTCATGAATTCTGTGGTTACAAGAATAATACTATCATTTATATGTTAATGAAAGATTGTCCATAAACTACATTATGTCACAATATTACACCCTCACACCACCTAAACCAGAGAGAGGAAAAATGAAGCACTTTTTCGTAGAACATACAATTTCCAACAAAAAAAGTCCTCAAGTGCATGTACATAGAAGTTAATAGTTTAGGCACTAGAACCAAGCAAAGGTGTACTTTTAAACCCCTACATCGAGATGAATTTACGCTTGTGGTAAGCGTGCAAACAAACGGGAGTCTTGATTTCAAAATAAATAAGCTTAAGTGTAATGTGACGTCACACATTATCAGACTTGCCCTCTTCCTAATCACACGGAGCACTACTTCCCCCTCACCCTCCTGATAGTTCATGGACAGGCCCTAACGAGGACTGTGAGCAAATAAATATAGTAGAAATTAAAAGAAATGATTTAATTTTATCTTTTAGTTAACTTGAGCAACTCTTTTTAATCCTTTATATATTTCAAAATAATCTAACAAGTGCCGACATCTGCTTAAGGATCTAAGGGTAATGGAGGTGTATCATTGTGAAATGGGTTTGTTTACTTTCATTAAATGGTTTTCTTAATGACCTGGACATTTTCCTTGGCTAAAAACTCCACCAAACATCGCTAAACTATAATAACAATTGTAAACCTACAGCTCAAACAGGTCAAGAGACTCAAAGAAATAAGAACTGAACACATGTGGTGCGGCCACTTAACACCGGCTTGATTGGCCTAGTGCATAAACAAGCGGTTTATTCAAAAAGTATGACAAAAGAACGTCTCACCTCAAGCTGTATGGCCATGGCCTGTACGGGAGGGACTGGATCCTTGCCCTCTCCGAGAAACATCACTTTCTCCTTTATCAAGGCAGCCAACTCTTCCACTTGCTGGTGAGTTTCTGTTTTGGCTAGGAGACAAAAAAAGGTTCACAGTTTATGCAAGTTTTTACATCCATGCAGCAAAAACATCAAACTGTTTCAAATCATTTTCTACGGTTCACCCGACCATTACCGCCTTAAAAAGTCAACACGCATTCTTATACTGTGTCACTATGTCAGGTTTTTTTTTTCAATATTAATATTAATTTGTAATTAAGCATAGATTAAATATTTTAGCTCTTAATATTTTGATTGGCAAAGCTTCGTAGATGTCGAAGTCAGAAGTGAAGTTGAAGATGACATTTGTTTTGAAGCCAAGTCAAAGCTTCGTATAACCATACCTGTGAGTATGTGCTATTTTAGCTCTGCTGTTTTTACAGATCGTATCCGTTTTTGCAGAATTTAATGGTATAAAACAGATCCCACGATATTTGAGTATTTTCATGGATGGCCAGGCTTTTTTTTAAAGAGGTTAACATTAAAAAATTATGATTCATACTTTTACCAATTACGATACTTAAATTTCAATTTGGGTGGATCGACTCTTTGTTTTCAGCCTTTAAATGTTTGAATGTTAGGTCCAAACAAGGACATTAATATACGGACCTTGCTATAGGCAACCATGTTTGATTCAAACATGAGTTGAAAATCAATTATTTTAATATTGGTATTTGTAAAAATAGGGAAATGATGTTGAAATATCAATTTTGACATCCCTAAGCGTAAAAAGTATTGTGTGTATTCTCTCTCTCTCTCTCTCACACACACACACTCACACTCACACACACACACACACACACACGCACACACACACACACACACACACACATGTATTTTCATTTATAAATGATACGTTAATGAATGCACAAGAGGAATGAAAAATGTGAGGTTTCGTCGGATAGGTCAATGTATGTGGAGAAGTACAAGCCCAGCGGCATTGCATAGCATGTATCCTACAAGCTACAGTGCTTGTTCTTATTTGCATTTCCAGATTAGTATTGCGAGGTTTAGTTAAGAGATTTCCTATACCACTTTTGAGTGAAAAAGCCTAAACCATGGGTGACGGTGAAAGATAGCAAGAAGGAATATTGTGAATAAGTCCTGTATATGAGAGGAACCATGAAACAGTATTACGCATGATTATCTATTTGCATCCAATGACCATTTCCTGTGTTTGTCCTTTATGTTATACCTTTTACCCGTTCATATCTGTGGGTCCCAACATTCTTTACAATTTTCTATTTTCTCCCTTTTGTGTTTTTTTTTTTTCCTCTTTTAGGAAGTTGCGTTGCGCGTTTCACACTCCTCCCTGATGAGTTCTGATAGAATGAAACCTAGGTTGGGGGATTGGGCGGTGACGATCAATTTAAATAAATAAAAACGAGGAATGCAGTTAACACTTTACACTGCCAACATTATATAGATAGTTAATGGCAGCCTCACGAATTAAGTCGGCCGTTACTGATAAATAATTCAACATTGGTTTTGCTGCATATAACTCCTCTGGAGGAAGTGTGAAATACACAATGCAAATTTCTAAAAAAGGAAGCGATATTATGTGTATTCTCTTTATTTTTTCCTATCCTTCCTTTTATGTATAACAAGGTGCACCTTAAAAAGTTATAATAGTTATATAAAAAATAAAATTGTAAATGTCATACCACATGATTCGTCCTCTTCAATTTGAGGCAAGTTGATCGTCTCTGCTTTAATAAAGCTAATCATTCCTTTTTTTCGTTTTGACGAAGCTTTCGTCTTATCCTTTTGTTTAGTAGATTGTTGTGACATGTTGAAATCACTCGGCTCTTTACTTTCCGAAGATTGAAAGCCGAACCCTCTTCTTTCTCCGCCGACTGGATCTGAATTGTAGTTTGTCCATGTTGTGTAGCTGGTACTCGAAGATAATGTTATCGTACTATCTTGAGCATCAGTCTCAAGCACTAATGAAGACATCTCAGTGCTATTTGTTAAAGACGATGATGACTCCATACCTTCACTTTCACTAATAACTAAAGTCTTTATTTTATTGACATCGGTTTTTGAAGGTTTGGCTAAACGAGTGGGATAGACTGCTCCTAGCTCCAATCGTTTCTTACGCTTAAAAGCTTTACTATTAGTAGTGGAGTCTGGCAAATTTGTACTTTGAATAGAACGTTCTTTGGGTTCAAGTTTGGAAGAATCAGGTGTTGGGCCATAGTCATCTGCATTAGTTGATGGGAAAAATATTGGTCCTGATAGTGTTGGATCAGCTGAAGTTGGCAAAGTGTAATCACCTGCGTTGACTGAGGGGAATAACAATGGCTCCACTGTTGTGGAATCCAATTGGGATTGCAAAGCATAATCACTTGCATCAGCTGACGGAAATAACGGCCCGGCCACTGTGGCTTTTGTTGAGGATTGCATAGCATAATCACTTGCATCAGCTGACGGAAATAACGGCCCGGCCACTGTGGCTTTTGTTGAGGATTGCAAAACATAATCACTTGCATCAGCTGACGGAAATAATAATGGCCCTGCTGCTGTGGCTTTTGTTGAGGATTGCAAAGCATAATCACTTGCATCAGCTGACGGAAATAATAATGGCCCTGCTGCTGTTGCTTTTGTTGAGGATTGCAAAGCATAATCACTTGCATCAGCTGACGGAAATAATAATGGTCCTGCTGCTGTAGATTTTGTTGAGGATTGCATAGCATAATCACTTGCATCAGCTGACGGAAATAATAATGGCCCTGCTGCTGTGGAATTTGTTGAGGATTGCAAAGCATAATCACTTGCATTGACTGAGTGGTGTAAATGTTTTTCCATAGCTGTAGGTTCCATTGAAGATTGTAATACATCGTTTGCAGTAGCTATAGGTGATAACTTTATTTCTAGAGGTGTGGGTTCTATTGAAGATTGTACAACTTTTTCAAGTGCATCGACTGTAGGAAGAAAGGTTTGTTCATCTGTGGCAGTTTCTGTAGAGTTATGTACAACATCATCTATGTTAATTGATGGGATTGTTAGTTCTTTAGGGGCAACTTTGAGGGCAAGGTGATCATTGTCTCTATTAGAATCAGCGTCTTGCGAATTATCTATTGTTTTAGGATGATTTGGTAGGACTTCATCTACTTTAGAGATATTCATTATATTTTCCTCAAGGCCTGGCTCAGGGATGTGCTTTGTCGTAGGAAAAAGGGAAGAATCCCTTTCAGTTGTCACATGACTCAATTTAGATGTTCTCTTTTTTAATATCTTCTCTTTCTTAGCTTGCCAATCATTCAAGATTTTATCTTCATTATCAGAGTCATCTCCATAGCCCGCAATAAGAGCAAATGAAGTTGATTTAGGACTATTATCTCCACTTGAAAAGCTTAGGGTTTGATGTTTACGTGGTTTAGAATTTTCGTCTTGATGAAGAACTATTTCTTCTTCTTTTTTATAATGATCGGGAGGAATTTCTCGTTCGATCTCTGCAATTATGCTATCGGCCACAGCAGGCGATGCATTGGATGTTGACATGTCTATCAAGTGTCGTATTTCATCGGGTATTTCTCCCCCGAGTTCCTTTAGCACCTTGGCCTGGCTACGAAGACGAGAGAGAATTATTCCCTCGTCTGTCTCAACACTATCGTTGCCATCGCTATCCCCCTCAGTGCTGTGTGCGGAGCTTGCAGCGTCAAGGACTTCTTCTAAGGGTTCTGATGCGGCAGCCATCTTAAGGCGACGTACCCGCCACAGGGCGGCTGCAGCAGAAGACCTAGATTCGCTCTCTTCGATACTGTTACCTACAATACTACTGACACTTGAAATATTTTTTCCACCATTAGGATCAGGTATCGTATCAACATCACTAGTAGTGATAGAAACATCAGATTCATTATCACAAGGTTTGTCAACATCAACCCTGTTTTCGACAGAGTCCTGTTCAACCTCTAGGTCCACACCAGGAGGACTTATATCGTCAACGGTTTCAGGAAGCGATGGCAGGTTCCCTGCTGTCTTCTTCTGATGCAAGTAGGTACTATCATTAGAACCTAACACTGGAGCCGTTACTTGACTGCTGGCAGATATTATCTTTAATGATTTGTCTCTTCCCTCAGTAGTAGCTGGCCCTGATGATTTGGGTATTATAAGTTCTTCCTCTTCGGACTCTTCATCAGTGGCTGGGCCATACGATGTTATCATCTCAATTCGTCTGGAAAAAAAAAAGAGGAAAATAATTAATTAAAAAAAAAGGGCCTTGGTTGGCAAAGATTTAGGGAGGTTTAAAAACTTTCAATCAACATATCAAGTGGAACGAGAAGTTAGAACATGTGTTAAAACAGAAAAGGGGTGGAGAGATTGGTTCCAGTTATAAAATGAAGTGAAGCAGGGGAGTGCCCTCTAACCACTAATATTTGTAATGGTAATGAAAATGGTCAGGAACAAAGTGGCAGGAAAACTTGAGGAGGAACAAAATTTTAATTTTACCTATAAACCTCAATCTATGAGTAAATTTTATTTTATTTTTCATCTGGATGTTAGTTTTTCTTAAGAATCTCAATCTAAATATAAAACTTGGTAAATAATAATCTTTTACATAAGCTATTCCACCGTAGGTTTTGGATTTTATTTTCATATGAACAAAAATATTGTAATTTTGTACTTACTCGTCTTCTGTATCACTGCAGTCAGATTTGTCCCCTTTGCCACCAAAGCTGGTGTTGGCAGCACTGTCATGGCCTTTGCCGCTGTCAACACGGCTTACCATCGGGCTGTATGCTGCTGAAAATATATTCACAATATTTCATTTATTTTAATTCTTAAAAAGGCAAAACTAAATGTGCACAACAAATTTAAGAGATAATAAATTTAAATTGTTTTTATCCATTTTATCTTTTTACGAAACATAACCTAACCCAACAAACAACTCGGTAACTTGATCCTGCTGTGAAAGAACCGGCTTACCCGAGTCTGGTGGAGCGCCGGCATGATGCTGCGTGAGGGCAAACTGCTGGGCCTGTTGCTGGTACTGCATCCAGTGGGCAGGATCGACACTAGCGATGTAGGCTTGATATTCCGGGGGCATATCCCAAGTTACCGTGTTCGTGTCCACGTTCCAATAGTACACATAGCCAGAGCTTTCGTCGTAGCACTCCTGCCAAGCTGACCAGAGACACACATTGAGTCATTCATTAGAATCATCACTAAAATTATATTTCATTAATTTTTACAGCTATGCTTTAAAATAAAAATTATGAAAACATTTGTAGTTTTAAATGATCTTGCAATTATATTATTATTATTAGCATCGCATCTTACTACCCGTTCGGGCTATACGCACTTACGCTAATGTGTAATGGTAGGGTGATTGTGAGATGAAATGGAGGACCTACAGTTTAACGTGGGATCCGAACCACGGTGGAGGCCTGGCATTCCTCACATTCACAAGTTGTGATTAATACACGTCTTGTCAGAGGTGGAGGAAGGGTTTGGTAATCAGATAAATCTGTGCCGGGACCGAGGATTGAACCCCGGACCCTCAGCACAGAAGTCTGACACCCTTACCCCTAGACCACCAGGTCACCCTCGCAATTATAAAAACTTGTGGATGGTTAGTTATAGAAAACTAATAAATAACAGTGTTAGTGCAGTTTAGTATCCCTAACTGGTTAGCACAAAATGATATATATACCTTTATAAAAGAGAACAAATGGGGGAAATTAAAAAAAAAACTATGTACCAGCATTTTGCTGAAAAAGCACTCCCTTGCTGCTGACATTGTACGGAGGATACAACCTGTTAACTTGCAAGTATAAATAATGAATGACCATTACCAGAATACTTGCCTACCGGACAACGGGAAAACTGCTAGACTTACAAACACTTAAACTTATACTATTATTTAATCTTACTATTTGAGGTAGTAAAGAGAATTTTCAGCTATTAATTATTCAAAACTATTCCACCAAATGTTGGGTATTTGCAAACCCTACTGTTTGCAACAATCCACTAAAATCTAAGCTAAATTTATAATTTTATATAAAGTTTCACAAAATTATTTCTACTATGTAAATGTTTGACTTGGATGTGACATGGTGTGATAGTATTCTGATAACATACACATGGTAGATGGCGCCACCTGCTGCTGTGGCACTGCGCCTGGAACCACCTGCCTCTGGTTGGATGAACTCGCCTCACTGGGAGCAATACTCTGAATTTCCTACAATAAATACTTCAATGTACTTTTGAAAATACAATCATAGTTTGATCAGTCAAACTATTATTGATATTGTTAGGTAGTTATAAAATTCTTTAAGTTGTTTTAGTAAACTGTACATTAATAAATGAGGAATGCGACAGATTACAGTTGATATGTCACTAAAGTATGGAATAGGGCAGGGGTGACCAACTTTTTTAAGCTAAACTTAAGGCCAGTAAATTTTTAGAAATAATTTGACGGGCCACTGTAACCTATCTTCTCCCCCTCCTCCCGCCAAATTTCCACATAATATCACACTTGATAACGGTTTATGAAAATAATATTGATTGCTCTTTTTTATGAACAATTATTAAATAAATAAAAAATCAGATTGTTTTACAGGATTTCTAAAATAAATAAAACATTTAAGTGTAAATTAGTTGTTTTACTAAGAATCTATAATCAATCACATCATTTTATAACTGAAGCAAAAACTATTTCTTCATTAGAAATTAAAATAAAATTAAAGTGAACTTTACATATCTATACAATACTAATGCGATTTTTGAAACTGTTTTCCCCTTAACAATTTGTCAATGTTAGGTTTAGTTTTTGACGTACATAAAATAAGCATTTTAACAAGATGTAAATCTGTAATAGTTGAAAGAAATTTATTTTTAGTAACATTCATAGAAAAATAAGTTTGCTCACATACATATGTGGAGCCGTATCTACACACAAATTTTGAAGTAAGATCGTGAAGCTCAGGAAACTGTTCTTTGGGTGCGTGTTTCCAAAATTCAATCAGATTAAGAGCACTGGGTTATCTACAATGTTCTTTAAGCTTAGCACAAAACCCTGAGTGATTTTTGGATTTCTAATATCTCGATTTGTAGGGATGGGGAATATTTATCTTTATCAGACTCTGAAAGACAAAATGGATTTATGAATATTTCCTCTTCAAAAGTTCCTTAAATTCTCTTCGGTTGAGTGCATGTGATCGAATCATATTGACACAACGTAAAACAGGATAACACGATGAAAATTCATGTCTCTAGCACAAAAAGCCTCTTTGTGAATGATGCAGTGATATGAAAATAGCTATAAACACTGTTCAAGCAAAGAAACACTTCCATTTCTCGTTCCTAGTATAGCCGGAGCACCATCAGTAAACATACTTTCAAGTTTACTCACATCTACATTTTTTCAATACAGATTTTACTTCCTTAAAAATATTCCTTCCAGTTGTTGTGGTCGATAATTGACTCAGTTCTAAAAGTTCTTGAAACACGTCCAAGTTTTCATTAATGCACCTTACAAACACAATAAATTGCGCATTATCAGTAACTTCACAGCTCTCGTCTATTGCAAGTGAAAAGTGTTTGCATATTTTGTTTGTTTTGAAACATCATCTTCCATTTATTCAATGCACCCCATTAACTGTATCGCGAGAAAGTGAAATACTGTCCACCATTTTTTTTTTTACGTTTGTATCACCAGTGTGTTCTGCAAATATAGATAGACTTTCTTTAATAATCTCACCATCGAAGAAAGGAATTTTTTTCTGAGCCAGTTGAAGTGATATTTCATAAGACTCTTGAATCATATTCTTAAGTTCTTCACTTTTTTTAACAAACAAGTTTTCTGGCAATGAATTCCTCTCTCTTTTTCTTTAAAATGTAATCAGTTCTTAAAGCAGAACCAGGAGGGAATGACGTATTAAATGAATTGTGTGTTTGTTTGAAATACCTTTCAAGATTGTATTTTTAGGTACTGCAACCTTCACAGAACTTATCAGACAAATATGCGTATAACCCGAACGGGTAATAATAATAATCATACAAATAGGTTTCAACACCTTTCCTTATGTAAACAGAAACCATTCTTCCCATTCTTCCTTAAATGTCCGTAATGTTGTATCACTTTCAAATTTTCTTTTCAACGGGCCAGACTAACTAAACACTTTTGTATTTCCCACAAATAAAATACACTGAAACTACTGAAGAGCATAGACACGTAAACTGGAAGCAAACACCAGTAACCAGACAGAGACACTATTAACAGTGACAAGGAGGGTTGAGAGTGGCGTGACAGGTATGTGGATTCCCCCTCCACTACCGGTATTGGTACCTCCTTTTACACAGTGAAGACAGCAGGGGTGCGAGCCATTCAAAATATATTGGTGGGCCACTGGTTGGCCGCGGGCCTCTTGTTGGCCGCCCCTATAATAGGGGATAGAACTAAGGTCACATCCATAATTAAATTTCAGAGAAAATATTAGTTTATGCGGCATCACCTCTAACTGTTGGAGTCTTAAGGGGAGTTGTGCGTATTTAAAATGGGTCATGAGCCGAATTGATTTCCAAATGAGTAAATATGATAAAATTAACTCTTCCCAAATACCCCTAATCCCCTAAAACACTGAAATATATATGTTCTGATTGGTCACAAATTTTTCAAACTTGTCGGAGACTTCTCAGAGGTAAGATCCGTGTTACTCCTCAGTTTAAATATAGACACGTGACAATAAATATGTACGTGAGTCCTTTTAACACACTTGGTATAAACACTGCTATTGAAAACATGAGTCAAGTAGAGTCCAACTGACCTTGAGGAAACTAGACACCTTGCTGTCCAGCTGATCCTTGACATCTTCCTCGCCCTGAGAGTCGCTGTCAGAGTGGTACTTGCCCAACAGGCTGCGCAAAGGGTTGTTGATTTTACCCTTCTTCACTTGGGATGAAGAGGCAGTCCCTGAAGATCTTCCATTGCTTTGAGTGTTATGTTCGGCACAGATCTGCTGATACTTGGCTACAAACAACAAAACAAAGATTGTAACTAGATCATAGACTGGAGTTCTGATGACAGGGAGGTTGGAGTTTAAATCCTGGCTGGGCGATCTGAGGGTCCTTTCCCACTATCTCATCATGCAAATGTGAGTACATTTACTCTAAATTCTAACTTCATGATCACTAATATAATGGTGCAATTAAATATGGACAGCCTTAATGGGTAATAAGACACAGGGCATAAAGCTATTGTATATGAGTAATCATGAAATTGGGGTTAATAATGCAGACATTCTGAAGCAAAGGAATGCTTGGGGGGGGGGTGGGTGAGTGCGAGCGCGAGTCAGCACCCGTGTTTAGCGCCAGGTCGCAGCAAGCAGAGTGGACTGAGATATGACCGTGACCCGACTTCGTGTCTATACACACAGTGACAGCTATAGTGCGGGGTGTCATTCAGTGAGGTAGAGTAATGTATCTATACAGTCTGTAGGTTATTCAATTAAAATATCAGGCTGACCATAGTATTTTGTAATTCACACTTCCTTTCTTTAGCACTTAAAACATTTGCTACTGTGGTAGGAAAACAAGCTTTCAAGTTTTATTAAAAATATAACTGTAGGCCTACAATTGCTACAACAATAAACTTGAAATATATCTCAAGATAATGTGGGTTACAACCAGATGTGGTTTAATAATTTTATTTTTAAATAAACTTTGAATATAATCAATGTGAATTGTGATGATGGTGATTATGATGAAGCTTATTATTACTGTTGTGGTTGTAGTAGTTGTTGTAATAGGGGTTGTGGTAGTAGTTGTAATAGTAGTTGTGGTAGTAGTTGTAATAGTAGTAGTAGTTGTAATAGTAGTAGTTTTAATAGTAGTAGTTGTAATAGTAGTTGTATTAGTAGAAGTAGTTGTTGTAATAGTAGTAGTTGTAATAGTAGTAGTAGTAGTAGTAGTAGTAGTAGTAATAGTAGTAGTAGTTGTAATAGTAGTAGTAGTAATAATTGTAGTAGTTGTAATAGTAGTTGTAATAGTAGTAGTCGTCATCATCGTTATCATTATTATATTTTTAGTACCACATCTTACTACCTGTTTGGAGTTATAGGATTATGTACCAATTACTAATAGTTTTAGTGATTATAAAGGTTATATTTAGAGGAAATGTACCTGCATTTGCATGGAGGGAGAGTGGAAAACCCTTTTTTTTGGGGGGGGGGAAGCACCCTAAGTACACCCGACCGAGATTTGAACCTCTATCTCCCCGTCATCGACAGTCTAGTCTGCTGCGAGAGTAGCGCGTTAGACCACGCTGCCATCGAAGCGGGTATTATTGTTATTGCTATCCATGCAATGGTTGTTATAGTACGAGGCAAGACACTTCACGACTTACCGCAGTTGGCCATTCAGTGTAAGGCACTAGCAACACCCACGAATATCAAATAAAAACAGGACATATTATTATTATTGTAAATAAGGTTTGATTAAAAAAAAATGGGAAATAATGTTCCATGTGAACTAAGTCCAAGAATTGAAACCATAGGTTGTAGCTTATGTGTGTTAAAATAAACAAAAGCTAATAATAAGCTCGTGGACTCTAATGAATAAACCACAATATAAACAATAGTAGGTTTATCTGTATAAACCCCAATTAAGAACTTACCTACTTACTCTATGGTATTAAGAGCTCGAAAGTTCATTGCCGCACTACAATAGTATGCCACAAATCCCTATTTGTTAATATATAAATAAAGTTCCCTGATATTATTATTCTTGCTATTTTGCTCCACCCCACTAACTTTACCCTACAATACTCTTTTTGGTGACCTGGCGGTCTAGGGGTAAGGTGTCAGACTTCTGTGCTCGGGGTCCAGGGTTCAATCCTCGGTCCTGGCACAGATTTATCTGATCGCCAAACCCTTCCTTCACCTCTGACAAGACGTGTATTAATCACAACTTGTGAATGTGAGGAATGCCAGGCCTCCACCGTGGTTCGGATCCCACATTAAACTGTAGGTCCTCCATTTCATCTCACAATCACCCTACCATTACACATTAGCGTAAGTGCGTATAACCCGAACGGGTAGTAAGACGCGGTGCTAATAATAATAATAAATAATAATAATAATCTTTTTTCATCTGAATATGGCACTGGCCTTCCTCTTTGCATTGCTAAATGTGTCTAAACTCAATTCACTGGAAATTTCCCACCGATGTAATTTTGCTTTCCTTCTCTCTATTAACTTAGAACATTTGTTGTCAAACCATGGTTTCGTTAAAACTCTTTGCTGCATCTCTAAAAAATATTATTCCCGACAATATCCCATTGTTTCTCTAGCCGAGCGTTGTCATCCGTATCCTACTAGCACTCTAAGGCTGATAACCTAACTTTTAAATGGGAAATAGAAACCAAATTACTTCAACTTTGACCTACGAATTTATTAAAAAGATGTTAATTAAAATGTCAAGTAATAATGTTGATTTAATATCTTTAGCAATTAATTAAAAACAGGCACTAACATTGTAGACTAATGAGAGTATAACAAAACCCTACTCACTCTGCCATGTTTGTCGAGGAGAATCTTGCTTCTCATTGCTCAGGTTCAAAACCTGGCGCCGGCCGGTTCCGCGACGCTTCAAACCCATCACAATGTGCTAGATGGTCAGGATAATATGGCCGTTACTGAAGCATCTAAAATAAATAAAAATGTTTGATTGAAGAAAAAAATCATGAAATAGGTTGTAGGTAACTTAAATCCGAGTGAAATAAGTTGTAGGTAACTTAAATCTGAATGAAATAGGTTTTAGGTAACTTAAATCTGAATGAAATAGGTTGTAGGTAACTTAAATCTGAATGAAATAAGTTGCAGGTAACTTAAATATGAATGAAATAGGTTGTAGGTAACTTAAATCTGAATGAAATAGGTTGTAGGTAACTTAAATCTGAATGAAATAGGTTGTAGGTAACTTAAATCTGAATGAAATAGGTTGTAGGTAACTTAAATCTGAATGAAATAGGTTGTAGGTAACTTAAATCTGAATGAAATAAGTTGCAGGTAACTTAAATCTGAAACCCATGAATATGCATATGATACAAGCTACAGTGAGGAGAGCCGTGTAAATCCGTTGTCCCCGGAAGTGTAGTATAGGAACAAGGCTGTGTCCATAGCCCCACTTACTTAATATGCTCCCAAACGAATAGAGACAGTTTAAGAGGAACATATTCTCGTAATACAAATAATATTAAGTTCATTAGCCTGAACTATACTTAGGCTCAAGTTTACAATGTCATCTTATTCTTGAAAAACATTTGAATTGTTTAATAAAGAACGTTTAAGAATATTTATAAATTAAATTAAATTTTAAGTGAAATTAGGTTATACAAGTTGTATTAAATTAACGAGAAAGACGTAAATTGGTGAAGGTTAATAAATTATAATATTGAAAAATAATAATTTTGAAATAACATAATTACCAGATATTAAAACAATGTAATTGAGTATTCCATGTTGTGTGTCAATTACATTGTTTTAATATCTGGTAAATATGTTATTTCAAAATTATTATTTTTCGATATTATTATTTATTAACCTTCACCAATTTTGCACATTATACCACATTGGCTGACATATTGTGTTTTAACCGTGATTTTATTTGGTGTTTTTTTTTTCTTTTTCATCAGACCTGAGGATGATGCTGTCGTAGAACCGAAACATGTCGTATAAATAATGTTGCATCACTTACCAAGGAACAAGGAACGGCAGATAGGAAAGAAATTCAATTTTTATATTTTTACAAAATTTAATAACTTTTTCTGTCAATTCTCAAAGTAATACAGAAATAAGAAATATGCATGATCACATCATCCTTTGTTTTTTTTAAAACATAGTTTTAAGTATAATTTAGACTCATATGTCTACAATTTTAATATGTAATGAATTTTTTAGAGGTTTGTTATAATTTCAAGATATTTCTAACTATAATGTGTCATAGAACTTGAAATTAATATTACCAATATCTTTCAAATATCATTCAAATACTGTGCATGTATATTATATTATATTATATTACACATTTATGTCTTTCATGTTAATTTAATACAGCTTGTACAACCTACTTTAGCTTAAAATTTAATGTTATTTATAAATATCATCTTATTCTATTCGTTAGGGCTTAACATAAGGTTACGTGATTACAACCCCTACCGGTACTTTGGATTTTACAATGTTTGGTTAGCGCTAATGTCCACGTAAAAGTGCTTGTGAAGTTAACGCGAGGTCTACCTTCCGTTTAGCAAACATAACACCCACATTAACAGCGCTAATCCTAAAAACTCCACCATATTATTTTCAAGATGATTCGTTACTATTAAAGAGAGGTTACATTTATTTATCTTATGAAATGGGTGATTTATTGTATGATTAATTAATACACAATGATTTTGAAGATGAATTACATGTTCTAAGGAACCTGAGACTTCAAAGACCAAGAAATACTTGGAACGAAAGAATTTCCTGGAATTTTATAATGTGGAAGAATTTTTTTTATGTTTTGACCCAAACATAAATGAAGTGTTAGAAATTTTTGAGGTGATTGAACGCCAATATAATTGTTTATTTTCAATTGTTTGTTTGTGTTTATCTATTAATTCAATCAAAAACATTTTCTCTTCTCTGCTAAAATTTAAACTTTGTTCGTGTGTATGGTTTTCAACGGACATTTTAGCATACAAATAAATATGATAAAAGATAGCAGATAACCTTACAAAGACGTGATAAATTAGACTTGCTTTGATTGATTTGTTTTCAAACAGTTCCATAAATGTTGTAATGAATAGATTATATTCACTATGGTCAAATTAAGCCAATCAAAAGCTTTGAAGCAAATCTAGTGCTTTGAGAGAGTTGAACGATAAGAAACTTATGGAGAGGGCACTGGTTCGTAATTTGACGAGCACATAAAAATAGTAGTTATTGTTTAAAACACAATGCCAAGTTTAACCAACAGACTTTATGAAACGTTAAGTTACGAGGATGTTGAAAAGCTAAACATAGGATCAAGAGGACCATGACCGACACTCTAAGCCTAGATGGCAAAACAAACCAAACAAATAAACAATAATACAGTAGCTGCCGAGAACATGTCTGTGACCTGGCTTGGTGGCCGCATGGTCCAAGACGCTAGTCTCGCAGTAGACTATACTGTCTATGAAGGGGAGAGAGATGTTTGAATCTAGCCCATGTGTAGGCCTACTAAGTCTGGGGTTTTCCACTCCACCTCCACGCACATGCGGGTACACTTCCCCAAAATATAACCTTCCTAATCCCTTAAACCATTAGCGTAATCAATACATGAGCGTATAAGCCGACCGGGTAGTAAGACCCGTTGCTAAACAAAAATTGCACCTTAAGATAAGTAGCAAGGTATTTTTTAGTAAAAAAAAAAATCTCTAAGGGATCTTCTCTACACGTATTTTTTTGTTTTAATACGTTTCTGTCAGTATTTAAAATGTTTGGTAATCTAATCTCAATATTCACACTTTTGGGATTGAGGTTCAAAGATAAATATGACAAATGACAAAACAAAGTGACAATAAATGTCTTAAAAATATATGTGATAACGTACCAAATAAAGATTCCAATACATTTTTTCATCAAGAAAAAATATATTACCAAAAATAATAAATTAAGGTACGATCAATTGTATACACATGTTTAGAACTCATTAAAACGTAAATATATTAATATACCTGCCATTTTAAATTTTGAGACACAGATAATAAGTACCTTATAACAAACCTTTAATATTAACTAATACATTAAACGCTTTACGTTATTATGGGCTATATGTGTTATATTCATCATTGATCTCTATAATATAACTGGATGCCAAAATATGGCATGGTCTCTCTGATATAACTGAATGAACATAATTATGACGTGGCTGAAATTTTAGATCTGTCGTCTGCACATCCTTGTGTAAGAGCGAAATAAACTTTCGAGTATCTCTTTCTCTCTTACACACATAAACATGGCAGTGGGATTTCGACAACGTTCGCTAATTTGATTGAATATATTAGATACAATCATCACTGTTTGATAGTAATATGTTCACTAAAGGTTTGAAGAGCATAAGAAAGCTAGAAGCTCATTACTTGTTTCTTTAAATAAGTTGATGTAGGCGAATATAGTAATGCTTCCTTCAATCCGATAACCTCATTGATCGTTTTAACGGAGGACTTCTACACAAAGTTTGTCATTTGAACAAATGTAATCAAGGTTTTAGAGCTAATTTATTTAATTATAACCTTGTTAGAATACTCTAACTCAGGACAACAATACTGTTTTTTCGTGGATGCTCGACAAAGCTAACATGTATGACCGACACAAACTAATATAAACTTTAAAAAAAAGTTAGATTCAATGAAAAAATAAATTAAAGAAACAATACTATGAAATAAAATAATACCTATATTTTAAAGCTTTGTTTGTAATTTTGATTTATATAACTTAGTTTTGTGCATATTTTTACTCTGCCTGTGATGTATCATTTAAATATACATCTAAGATACACATTTAAAAATTTAAATGAATATTTGGATGGCACAATAATAAATATAATTAATTAAATCAACAAATACAAATCTAGCCCACGTAATACCAGCTGTACGTTATTGTATATTCTATAGATAGATGTTAATACCCTACATCTTTTTAGTCATTTTAATCTAATTTTTTTTAAGCCATTCTTAACCAATATCATTTCTAACTATCCTTACATAAAAAAAAAAGTGGAAAAAGTTATAAAAAAAACCCTATGCTACATTCAGATTTGTTAACAAACACCTTGATTTCAAGTACCTATGAGTTACACAATTTATTTTAAATTTAGGCCTACCTTTTTATAACCTAATTAAAAAAATGGAAAGACTTTGATTAACAAAATAGACCTACACAGTGAACAAAGTTGAAAATACTTTGTCTACTATGTACTTCTTTGGTCACTGCACTTTGTTATTCACAGTTGAAAATACTCTGTTTAGTATACACTATTTCTCATAGTTAAAACGTTGTCTACTATGGACTTAATTATTCATAATTTCAAACACTTTTGTATATGATGGATGACGCCTTGACAGCTTCTGCTTAGGGTTAAATTATTATTATTATTATTATTATTAGCACTGCGTCTTACTACCCGTTCGGGTTATACGCACTTACGCTAATGTGTAATGGTAGGGTTATTGGGAGATGAAATGGAGGACCTACAGTTTAACGTGGGATCCGAACCACGGTGGAGGCCTGGCATTCCTCACATTCACAAGTTGTGATTAATACACGTCTTGTCAGAGGTGAAGGAAGGGTTTAGCAATCAGATACATTTGTACCAGGACCGAGGATTGAAGCCCGGACCCCCAGCACAGAAGTTCGGCACCTTACCCCTAGACCGTCAGGTCACCCACATCAAGAGTTGAGTACTGTTTTGACTGGCAAGCAACAGAGAAGTCAAACTGTCGTCACATTTGAACCTAAAATATTCTAAATGTTCTTTTTGGATTTCGTGGCAGACTGGTACATATGTTTCCTCCACTTTTTACCTCACTTTGCTCTGCTTACCTAGCGTGGCAATGTAAGACCACAATACAATAAAATTGATTATATATATCCATTTTATTGTAACACTAACCTTAAAAAAAGTTATTAGAATATTCCTATGTTGATTTATTTTTGGCATCAAGTTCTTTCTCTGTTTGATCGGCCTCCAAAATACACTCATATACCTGGAAATCCAGAATTTGAAGCTCTTCAAACTTGACTTTAAAGGTTTGAAACTTAGTTTTTTATTCCCCCCCCAGTGGAACCCTTTTTTCCCCAATGGTTTACCATTCGCTAGTTTTCTGTGTGCATGGCGGATATTGGACGTGTTGCTGCCTCTACATTGGTGAACTCATTCAACATTTACTAGAAGAGTAGAAGATGAACTGGTCAATTATTATTATTATTATTATTAGCACCGCGTCTTACTACCCGTTCGGGCTATACGCACTTACGCTGTGTAATGGTAGGGTGATTTGTGAAATGAAATGGAGGACCTACAGTTTAACGTGGGATCCGAACCACGGTGGAGGACTGGCATTCCTCACATTCACAAGTTGTGATGAACCGGTCAAGAGTGAAGGATGGTTCCTTAGGGTAGAAGAGTAAAATGGAGATGCAGAGCACGAGGACCATCGAGACCTGATTGTCATCGTGAGAGCTACTTCATCCAGGAAGGCGCCTTTTTGGTTGTCGTCGTCTACCCATTGGCGGCAGACGGACCAAGGGGTGGAGATTTGTGGCATTAATCATACAACGATTTCTGATTATTTACACAACCCTGAATATTTCATCTCTACTCATCACCTTTTCAGGACGATCATCTTCCTATTGACCCTAAAGAGAATATGTTGCTGGGGCCCAGCACATTTCTCTCTTTACGGTTTGATGATGTGTTTTCGGTTAGCCGTGCGTAGAAGTCCAACACAGTCTTCTGGTGCATTTTAGACCAATGTTCCCACCCAGCCAAACCTTCGAGGCTGTTCCTTCGGTGGATCTGTAGCCGTGATGTCATTCCATGCATCCTTTCTGATGCGACCTTTTCTTCTAATTTGATTACCTCCCGTCTTTCACACCACTGGGGAACTTGATCTATATATATATATATATATATATATATTATGGTTTTGCCACAGAATGGCATTCTTGGCGACGCTAGTTATAAGCTAAATTATTTTGGATATTTAAAATGCAGGCTAAATTATATTTATGACCAAGTCTTTCTAATACTCCGGTACTTATTTTTAAATATCTGTTCGGCTAGTTTAATAACTCTTCATATAGTTTTTTTATTGTCATCTTAGTAGTCATGCTTATTTTTTATGGGCTCGGTCCCATATGTGTTTAAGGATGTTTTGAATCTTTAGTATTTAACATTCATTCTATTTCTCGGTTTATAAAATATACCAATTTTGGGTTTTATGCTCTTAAATTTTAGTCGGACAAAGTATGAGGGCTTGTATGTATAAATTTAGGTAAATAATATTTTCCCTTCGTAAGAACCTTTGCAAATTTATACTATTTTAGTAAAAGGGAGAAAGGTCACAAGCTTTTGTATGTTTTGCGTGCCCAATCCTAATGTGTGTCTTAATATTACCCATTAAAATAGTGCGTTTGGCAGCTTACCATTGGTGATTAATCTCTATTACTTAGTCGCTGACAAAAGAGGCTGACCAGATTAAATCTTGTATTAAGTCCATTATGGCTGTTTTTCTATTCGAGGCTTTAAAAATGTTTTTCATCAATTTTATATCGAACCAAAGGTTTTTTCCTTAGTTTCCATTAATGAGTACCGAATTGTAACATATAATACCGGTTCGTGGTAGTTTCTGCAAGTTAATACTGCTATCTTTATTCTTTTATGGGCTCCCGCCCTTTTGTTGTATCATACTAATTTAATGTGTTTGCTTCATGGAAGAAAAAGGAAAAAATCTATTAATTATGTTATCTTGCTTATTTATAAAGGTTACAATTTAATTATAAACTATTGTATTTTTATTATTAATTGTGGACTGTACGCTATGCACTATTTAATATCCATGAATATTAAACCAGAATTATCAGTGTTCTTTAGCACCGAGTCTTACTGATCGTTCGGGCCATCCGTAGTTAAGGATGTTGAAGACTGTAACCACCTTTTTGTCATTCTCCGCTTGTCTATTTCTCATACCCTCTTATCTTCCATGGCCAGGTAGTCCTCTTAACTGCAACAACTCTGTCTTCTGCCACAGATTCTCCATTAGTTCATAGATCTTTTAGGAAGTATGAAGTTTTCCTTAAAAATGAAACAATAATATTCTCAATCTGACTACAATAGTACAACGGTATTTTATAAATTTACGCATTTTTTATGTTAAATATTTTTTTTATAATTGAGGCGATGAGTTTAAAAATGGTCCTTATCCCCCAAAAGTGATTTTCTGTAAATCGCAAAAAAGTTTAGCTCATGCCTAAATGTTGGTTTATGATTGCTCTTTGTTTTATTGATAAAATATTGTAATGGGAGATATAAAATATCGATTAAAGATAAATAATACAGTAAATTTATGAGTTATTAAAGAAAACAGTTTGGATTAGTAGAGTTTTGCAGCAAAACAATGGATAAGGAAAGTTTTGCAGACAATATTTTGGGAAAAGGATAGTTTTGGTACCAATAAATTAAAATATGAATCTGAAAATGTTGGTATCATTATTATTATTATTTTACAAAATCTAACAAATATAAAAATAATAGTAAAAGCTGAAGTAAAATCTTTAATTAAACAGTGTTTTACAGTCAAAAAACATTAATCAGACAATTTAACCCGATGTTAAGGAACATAAAATTGAGACAATGTTATTGGAATGTTTCACACAGGATGGTACTTCATACAACTAAATCCTCATTCTCACCCATGAACACATTGTCCATGTTCTTATCAACCACCAGTTCACCATCATTGATGGTTTAGCCACCATCTATTACAATTTTATAATAACTTTGGTCTTCAAGGTTTCTCCAAACACTGCCAAAATGTTTACCTGACACTTTTTATAAATCTGTTAACTTAGCCTGTTTAACTGGAACCCTATTATGCAATCGAACAGGTTCCATATCATTAACAGTTTTACCCTTCTTTAATAGACATGGCAACTCCTAAATCATTCCCGTAGTCGACTTCCCCCCCTCACTAACACATTCCCTTTTTTATTTCTTGTCCAAATTCTCCTCTTGCATAACGACATCTTGAAATGCCATCGCCCTGTTGGTTTTAAAACATCCTGTACAGCTGTTTTCCAATCCAATGTGGTGCCAAGAAATAATTCACCAAAACTTTGGCACCATCAAAATATCGATGAATCGGATGAAAAAGGGAATGGCCAATGAAGTCAATTTTACATTAAAAGTGTCCCTGTGCATTCCATGTACTGAGGGAAAAAATCGAGAGAGCCCTTTCCGCAAGAAGCTCAAACAATTATTATTGATGCTTTTTTTTCCAAAGGACTTTTGGTTATTTTTTTAATAACAAAATTATGAAGTTCCTCCAAAATTCAAAGAATGTACCTTACAGAGCTAATCAAACATAAATTATAGAACTAGTTTAGGATATGAAATTTAATGAAAACACACAGTAAAATTAATTATGTTTATTAATTATCTTGTAACTTTTTTTGAAAGCTGTACAGTTGTAGCAGCAGACCAAAAACTATTTATTTTTTTAGAGTCGGTTGAATAGATATAACTGTAGATAATTGTATGAAAAATATCTACCTATATTTCTTGTGGTCTTACTTCCTAATATAAATTAAATATAATCTAATGACTAGATCAGTTTGAGTATTATGTTTAAATAATTTGGCAGCTCTGAAAGAATGTTGGTTGGTTGGTTGCTTAGTGCAGGAAGTATTTCTTCCTCAGTATATCCATGTGATCATCTGACAACGCTCCTGGCGAGGCGCTTGAACATTGCTCATCGGGCAACGACTCTGCACACAACATACATACATACATACATACAGTGAACCGGAATAGGAATATACATCTATAATTAAGTTCAAACTATCAATATCTATCGCATTTGGTTTCAAAACAAGTTAAAGACAGCAACTGTATTGTATGAGGTACCTGAGTGCTTGCGGATACTCCTCTCGAGTTCTCTCTTCAGGATGTGACTGAGCGCATTGTCCGTGCTGGTGGTCACGCTCATTGCAAGAGTGGGACTCATCACAGGGTTGATGAGAGACGAAGTTGTGATGGGACGATGAATGGGTGACAACATACAACCTTTAGAGTTGAGCTCCTTCTCCTTACTAGAAACATACAACCTTTAGAGTTGAGCTCCTTCTCCTTACTAGAAAATAATCATAAGATATGGTTGACACAGTCTACTGTGTGTATGAACCTATGTGTGTACCAATTCGCGCGGTTCCTGTTTAGAACATGATTCCTTAAAATGTAAAAAAAAAAGGTCTTAGGGTAGGGTTGAAACACACAGTCTACTGTGTGTATGTATGTATGTATGTATGTATGTGTGTACCAATTCGCGCGGTTCCTGTTTTGAACATGATTCTTTGAAATGTAAAAAAATGGTCTTAGGATTAGTTTCTTATGTAATAACATGAATAGTATAAATATGTTACTATTTTTCTCGTTACAACAAAGTGCGGTTCATGTTTATGATAAGTGTTCAAAGAGCCATAGTTAATTTTAAGATAGACGGCTTAGTATTACACTATGCTATCCTGTACATGCTGCTACATGCTAGCATACAAGCAATATGAAATTTTGGCACATGTTTGTCAATATCAGAAGGATTTATGTGCAAATGTTATGATGGTGTCCCCAACGGATCACCTTTTTCTTTTTGTGAATAATTAATTACAATGATTTGCATCATCACCATCATCATCATTTCCAGCCTGTGGCCGGGTCAGTTTAGTAAAATGCTTCCATCTTCCTTTATCCTTAAACCATTCTTCCTCCTCTTACTAGAACACTTCCTTACACACAGCTTTGCATCTTGTATGTTAATATTCACTGTAATATTACTTTAGTAAAATTATTATTTTTATAATGTGTTGGGAAAGATTTCCGTATTGAAAGAACATATTTTTTAACTTTATTTATCATTACTGATTCAATGAAATGTTATTTTAAAATAAAAAGCCATTATTATACCGAGTCAAAATGCATGTATTTAATTTATTTTTTTAGCACCACGTCTTACTACTCGTTCGGGTTATATGCTACATATTTAATTAATCTTGAACTAATTGTCTATTTTATTCAATCGGGGCACAAACAGGTTGTCAACCTTTGATTTAGAAGATTGGCTTGTTTAAATTTATACAACCATTTTTAGTGAATGTAAGAACCAATACATATATATATATATATATATTAGTAAAAAAGGCCATTGACCACTTTTTAAGCATATAACTTCAATACAACTGAGATTTTATTTTAAAAAAAGATCAAAGCCAGGTGATTTATGGTACAATTAGTTACCTGTTGGTCACAGTGGGAGCTAGGTTAACGCTGTATGACTTTTCTATGAGTTTCCTCCTGCGCGTCTCGTGTTTCTCCTGGGCAAGTCTCTCTCGTAGTTCTCGTTCCCCTTCCTCCTTGGCCTGCAACGTGGCCTGGAGCCGTGCCAGTTCCGACAGCAGCTTGGAGCGCTCATCTTCCAGAGCATGTGTTCGCTGGGACTCTGTGCTATGTTGAAGGCGAGCCTGTCGCGCCTGCTCTTCCACCTGAGAACGAACAATTGGAATTGTATGATCAGTTTCTGTGTTCAAAACATCAAAAAAACTGTATCACCAGTTCCTCATTTCGGTTTGTGGAACATATTAATCTGGAGAGAGTGCATTTAACAAGCCTGGCATATAATGAGTGTCAAATTAGTTTGCCTATCAATAGGATAATGCAAGGTACTTTAAAAAAAAATTAAACCCCTCCATAATTATTTTAAAGTATTTTAAAAGCATATACAGGGCTGTGTTTTTAATTTTAAATCTACTAGCCTAGACAATGTAGAGGGAAAACAAAGTATTATTATTAATAATGGGGGTTCAACCAACACCTAAAGATTACATTTCTCCTTGAAATGTTCCGGAAATATAAACAATAGAAATATACTTATTAAATAGTGAAATACACCATAACTTGCTATTTGTTACAATACTTTACAGATCTATGCACGCTGTCCAATAAAAAATATATATTAATAGACTGTTTTAATGTTTTTTATGCACTTCTGTATACCTGTTTATCAATGAAGGAATTGATATGATATATCTTTTTGTTGAGTGTGTCTCTGGCCATCATTTCTGCCTCCTTTTTGGCATGGCTTAAAGCTGCCTCATAGCTGCACCTTAAAGTCTCCAGTTCATGTCTCGACACAAACTCTTTCTCCATGTGTGTCTGCAAGTTCGCTAGTTCTCTCTCTAGGTGAAACTTTTCCTGCAAACAAGAACACTACATATTTACAGGTAGCTCTTTACAATATAAAAGGTAAAGAGTACATCTCAATTTCACTAGTTAGATTTTTCAACTATGCTTTTCTTAATGAGCAGAGTTATTTCTGTTTGGTAGTAATGATTATGGAGAAAAAATTGTTTCAATGAATATTAACTGTACTATGAAATTACCACAGATAGATTTTCAAAACAAACAAACACACACACATACACACACACATACATACATACCTAATCACACTGTTTTCCCTTACGGAGTAGGCAAAAAACTGTGCCTTTATCTAAAAAAACAGCATCATATGTAATCCATCCTTATTTGACTTTCTCCACACTTTCCTGTCTTTACACATACTCCCTTCTCTTCAACAACATCCATACACCGAGTCATACCTGCTATTTTATTCAACTCTTAATGTTTCTTTTCTTCACACATTCGTTTACAACACTTGGTCACGCTACGCCTTACATGGCCTATCCCTTTCTTTTGATCTCTACCTTCATATATTTGTTTCATCACTCAACATGCCCAAACCATCGTAAAACGCTTCTTTCACAATGACCTATTGGATTCCCTCTCAAATTGAACTCCTTCAACACCCATTCGTTACTGACTCTGTCCATACAAGTTTTTCCACATATATTTCTTAGATATCTCCTTCCAATCACATTCACTTTGCTCTTTTGTTTCTCCTGACAAACCCACGCTTCACATCCATACAACAATGTTGGCGTCAACACACTTTTATATACTACCATCTTTGCCTCTCTAGGAAACATTTTGTTCTTTGCAATAGACCATGTACATCCAACAACTCTCTGAGAAGCATTCCCCCGTCTGCCGATTTCACCGTTCATCCTTCCATTTTTACTAAACATTCTGCCCAGATAAACAATATCATTCACATCTGGTTTTAACAGTTTTTCATTTATACTGAGCTGACAATCATTTCCTGATCTGTCCCTATCAAAATTTATCACAGTAATTTTGGAGATATTTACACGAAGATCCAATTCTGCCTGTTGTCACAGTAAAACTATTTAATGCATTCTGCAAGTCACTTTCCTTCTCAGCCAGTAATATGACATCATCTGCATATAACAGCACTCTCACATTCACATTGTCCAATTGTACACCAACCGCGTCCTCACAAGCAAACCTGACACATTTATTAATGAATCCATTAAACAGTCAAACAACCATGGAAACATATCACAACCTTGTCTAACACCCAGTTCAATGTCAAACCATTCGCTCAAAACTCCATTCACCCTAACGCACTCTTTACTTCCATCTTACACCGCCTTAATTGCATTTACTAACCATACTTTCTCAGAACATTACATAACATGCTCCTATTCACCCGATTGAATGCTTTCTCAAGATCAACGAATGCACAATAAACTTTCTTCATTACTGCCATACATTTCTCAATCAGTTGATGCAATGCAAATATCTGCTCCATGCAACCTCTATCTGGCATTAAACCACATTGCACACCCCAAACCTTGTCTGCAGTGTTTACACGCACCCTCTCAATTAACACTTTTACTTTATTATAGCTCAATTTATTAAAATATTAATCAACGCTGCAAACAGTACAATAAGAAAAGTAACCAACGCTGCAAACAATACAGTAAGAAAAGTAACCAACACGATCCAAGAAAGTTAAAACAAAATAAACATAATAAAACTAAAAACGTAACATTTCAAAACTAGAATGTCACTGACCCATCATTTCAATAAAATGTTGCTGAGAGCTGGTAAAGCTTACCTGAAGCTCATATCGCATTTTGTTAACTTGAACTTCCAAGGCAAACCGTTTTGAGTTTTCCTCATTTAACTTTTGTTCCAGCTCATTCACCTGAAACATAATCACAAGGGGTAGTTGTTCAGCAATGATTGAAGACAGGGCCTTGACAAGCTATTTATTCCTAGCATTGTCCTACCTGGATCAAGTCACTCAAACATAAAATGAAAAATAATTGTTTTTAAACATTAAATCCTTTAAGAAGTAAAAGTTAATGTTTTTAAAACATAATTGTGGCTGCATCGGCTTTGAATATAATAATAATCCTATGAAAACACCTTAGTAGCTATTTTCAAAAATGACAAGTTAAAGTTCTATTAAATTTCTATTTCAAGAACGACTTTGTGTATCGGACAAGAATTAAAGAGCAAATCTTACCTGCTTCTGAAACTCGACGACATTTTGATCAAAATGGGGTGAGTTCATCAACCCTGCCAAAGTGCTGTTGTTCTCTTTTGCAGATAGATTTGTTTCAAAATTGATGATTTTCTTACTCTCGGTACCGGTTTTAATCTTCAAAGTTTGAACTTCTGCTTTAAGTTTCTTTAAGCTTTGCTGATATTTCTTTGACTTTTCCTGTTCCAACTGCAATTCCTTTTGAAGCTCAAAGTTTTGTGTTGAAAAAGTGTTAGTTGCTGCATCCTGTGAATATATCTTGTTCTATTTATTCTGAACACAAAGAATGACGTGGAATCAAAATAATAGGAACCAGCCTAGAAGTTACTATGATAAAGTTTCAAAACAAATCTATCTTGAGTATATTCTATGTTAAGTTTTTGAATCCTAGCCAATAATAAATTATTTCAAATAATCTTAGTAGTCATTTTAGACAGATTTTAGGTTTATTAAACAAAAAGGTAACTAAAAGCACAAATCTCAAAAGTTGAAAAATCAAATACATATCACACCACTTTTTTTAATCATAGTGCAAAGGTTTATTAATATTTACAAAAAAGTGGACCAAGCAACTTTTTCAAAATACAAGATATTATTTTTCACAATCAACTGTCACCCACATGATTCCTTTACGACCTGAAAGTGAAGTTAATATTTCTATTCACTCTACCATGCAATTGGTTTCTAATGTGCTAGTATCGTGGTGGACTAGACTACCAATGATGGGGAGATCGAAGTTTGAATCTTAGTCGGGTGTATTGAGAGTGGTTTTTCCAAAATGGTTTTCCACTCTCCCGCCATGAAAATTTGGGTATAATTCCTATAAATATAACTCTCCCCAATCCTAGAACAATTAGTATAATTAGCATGTAAGCATATAACTCGAACGTATAGTAAGACGCGATGCTAAAAATAAAACAACAAAAAACTGGTTTCCGGTGTGTTTGTATTAAATTATTATTACCAAGATTCGGATTCAAAATTTCGAAGGTTCGCACAGGCTTAGGTCCTGAACTTGAAGCCCAGTTAAATATGTTATTTATTATTTTGAAGGTGCTCGAATGATTAAAAAACAAACTAACTAAAATCCATACAGTTGTGAAATAATGTTACTTACTCTAGCCGGTCGTGACTTGATCTTGAAAGTTCCCGGCTGGGTATCACTGCCTTTCATCTCTACGTCGAGGTCCGATGAAGAGGTGCTGTTAGACCTAATCAGGGGCTTCTCCTCTCTAACCCCATCCTTTACATCACCATCATGATGAACACTTGCTTGCACCTCTATGACATTCGACGGAACTTCATCACTCAAAGAGTCAGAAGGCGAGGACATCTCTTTAGACTCTCGATTCTTTCGTCTTTCTTTCTCGCATATAATGTCTCCCGAGTGGACATACGTATTCCTACATGTCAAATCTCTACTTTCATAATCAAAACTATTTTTACATTTCGGTGTTAGTTTTTCTTCTACAGACTTTGAAACTATTTCTTTGTTCTCAGGTATATTATTTGCGTTCATATACATACAGCAATTGATATCAATCTGGTTATCATCTTTGTTTATGTGGACGTAGTTTTTTGGATCTCTAGACATTATTGGGACTCCCAAAGCCATGTAAATTGTTACAGGAGGTGCAACTTTGTTTGCTTTTATTTCTTCATTTTTTTTCCGTACATCTTCTCCACTACCAGATTTTTGGACAAATAATGAGTTTTCCTCTCGAGAGAGATTTATTGATGCCAATTCAGATTCTTCCATTTCTTCTTTCTCGGTTAAAAGTTTGTTAACACTTTTACTAAGCAGTGCATTTTCCTTTTTTAATTTTTCGATTAAGGTCGAGAGGTCAACCGCTGTAGATGATTGTGATATCAGCATTACAAGCTCGTCTTCTTGCTCTTTGAGGATGGCTTTCATTTCTTTCAGTTGTGTTCTTTGTTTTGCATTTTCTTGCAGTTTCGCGTTAGAAGCGAGGTCCCGAGCATCTTTCAACGCCGCCAATGTTTTACCAAGCTCAACTTCATGTCTCGCAAGATCATCTTGAACTTGTTTCAAATTAAAGGTAAGACAAGTGTTTTGGACACGAAGACGCGTCACTTCTTCCTCGAGCTTGGCATCATTTTGTGATATTTGTACGTTTATATCCTCATATTGCAGATTTGTCTGCGTTTGAATTACTATGGAATCTGTGTCCGACACATTGTAGATATCTTCTGCTGGTGTGTTTTTAAGCTTTTCTTCTATTTTCTTTACAGAGTTTTCCTCGGTGAGTGTAGATTTGTCCAGCTTGACACTAGCCACATACTTCTCCTTCAACCCTGATAATTGCGCCCTCATCCTTTCATTGTGTCTAACAAGGCTATTAGTCTTATCCACCATCTGATTAAGTTGATCCATCTTAAGATCAAGAAGATCCTGTAGCTCTTCGTTTTCTTTTCTAAGTTTTTCGATTAACTCCTTGTCATTAATATTTGGAGACATAGCTTCTCTTTCTTCTGCTTCTGTCGATTCTTGTGCTTTATATTCAGGTGACGAAATGGCGGAAGATACCTGGCCAGATATAACAGTTTGAGTCTCGTTTGTCCGCAAAGTCTGCCTCTTTTCCGATTCCTTTAGTTCGATTTCATCTTTTAGTTGTTCATTCTCCAGTTTTAACTCTTGCAATTCTCTCAAAGCCTCAGCTTGTCTGTCTAGTAGTTGCTCTGAAACTATAATGTGCTCTGTTTTCTCTTTAAGTTCTTTGTCTCTGATGGTTAGGGTGTCCTCCAGTTTACGTAATTTCTCCCTCAGCTCCGAGTTAATGACTCTCATCTCATCAACCACTGCAGCGACCTCACGCAGGTGTGCCAACTCGTCCGTGTATTGTCTTGCCTCCATCAGTTCTGATTGAGTGCGAGTAAGTTGGCCCTCGATCTCGGTCTGCTTGCAAGACGAGGCGTCCAAGTCTGCTTGCAGTTTACTCACCAGCTGTTCCAACATTTCGTTGTGTCTACAGAGAATACTCTCCACCTTGTTGTACTCTGACCTGAGCATGGCCACGGCGTTAGTTACTTCTTCCTAAAGACAGTAACAAAAGTCACAGAAACCCGTTATAAATACTTTGTCTGTATTCTATGAAGTATTTATTTACACATTTGTACAACTTTAATCAAGTGAAGCTGATCTATTTAAAAGCAATGTTATTTGACTAATTATTAAATTCTCTTTTAAAAAATATGCATAATCCATAAAGCCTAAATATTAAAAGTCCTGTAGACTATAAACTGTGTAATGGAAATATAATATTGTAATACATACAATCTATTTCATATTATATTACACCATAAAAATAATCAATCTAGGCCTACTAACTTCATTATTTTTAATGCAATACAGGAACATTAAACAAAATTGTGGGTAATGCTAATGTAAGAATTAGATTTGTATCCAAACCCTTAGCTAAGTCGTTAGTATGTCTGACTATTGAGCTAAGGGTCCCGGGTTCGATTCCCAGCATTGTCGAAAAATGTATCATTGGTGAAATGTGGGTTTCATCTTTCACAGTGATGAATTAACTGCTGGGGACTGGATGTTGTGTCTGTCCTAGTCTTAAGTTAAATTATAAGTCATATGAAGACAGGCCTAGCCAGCTAGTAGTGGAAAATATATGGCTTGAATAAAAAACTGACCTAGACCACAGGCTGGAAACAGTAATGGATGTAAAATAAAAAGGTATTATGATGATGAATAAAACATAGTGTTTCAACTAGAATTCAACTCAATACACTTCCATTAATAAAAGTTAAAAATAACTCATGAAAATGGTAAATGAACCCAGGACCTATTGCTTAAATAATCAATACTCTACCATTAAGCTATCCAGGATGTGTTCCACGCTCAAGGTCATTCTTTGCTCATAGTTTAAGGCAAAATCTATTATGGTCGTGTATGAATGTTGGCTTCTTGATCAAGATCAGAAACACAGACACTGGTGATTTGAGGTTGGAAATTATGTGGTGGCTTGTACACATTTTAATTGTAGCCTATATGTTTACATGGACATAGAGGATAAAATTGATACCGGTTTACTGTCATTCATAGGGAGCATATCATTTAATATGTATTAATTTGTTGAAAAATGGCACCTAAACATGGAAATGAGACTGTTATCTTTGGCTTAAGGTATGTTAGTCATAAGCGTATGTTAATACCTGTATCTTGTGCTGCCAGATAGTGGAATCTTTCTCCTTAAGTTTATCTACTTTTTCTAAAATATCTTTGAGCTCCTCCTTATAAGCAAGTGCCTGAGCTGTGGATGCAGCCATTTGCTGGGTTTCATTACTGCGTTGCCAGTCCAACTGTTGGAGTTTCTGCATACACGACTCATATCTTACAGGGAAAAATAAACATATTATACTTCATTTAGGAATATAACAAATAATTCTACACGGCTGGTTCCCGAGAACAATCTTAGGACTAATTTAACAAGCTTCTGAATAAATCCGGTCGCAATTTAACAGACACATATTTTTAATGGTTTCTAATTTCCATAATGTGATTGCAAAAATAAATAATTGATGACCGTGAGTCAGTTTTAGTTTTTGAAACTAAAGGATGCATTTCAGGCCAACTTATCAACCCTCCCACGCTTCCTCTCAAAGCACACAACACATAATATAGCATTTAGTGCTATTAACAAAGTTAGCATGACTTCATTATCTTTCCAAAAAAACTATCACAATAGGTATCTAGAAACATGACTAAAATATTTAAATAAAAATAGATGGTCAAAATTAAAATAAATAATAATTTTATTTGTTAACAAAATAGTTCCCAAACATCTCCTGTTGGGAGAATTCACCATGAGCCGCCACAGTTAGGACCCTTTTTGGCCCCCCCATCCCCCCACATTTTGTGATAGCACCACATTTGACATATGAGGGGAAGTCAGTAAATAGGCCACAAATGGTTCTAAAAGAAAAGAAAAAAAGGAAGTGAGATACTGTAGTAAATTAGTTTCAGAATCTGTCCAAATCATGAAGATGTCGTCACTAAATCTAATCCAGCATATTCCAAAACTAATTTAGTACCGCTGGATTGAATTTAGTCTAGTTACCAGAGCCAAACGTGTATGTTCTGAACAAGAAGAGCTTACCAAGTAATGTCAACAACAGTTAGTTACATCAAAGTGAACAGGGACTAGACATAAGATCACAGGTCCGGCGCAAAGCACGCCATTCTCCTGGTTTAGGCCACCCATGCTTCGACGATAGGAAACATGTCCTTCCTGATCAGGAACACATTAACAAGCCTGTTCTCGCTACGAGACAGCGTCGAATCCCCGGGTCTTATGTGCAACCAACCATACATGAACATGAGACCGCACGGCAGGTTGCCTAAATGGGGCCAGTGAAGCTGGGAAAGAAAACTCTTCAAGTACGAAACTATTAGCAGAGTTACGAAAGCTGTACACAGATACAGCTCAAAAGCCAATACCATAATTTTTCTCATGCATTATTGAGTAAAACAAAACAAACCTTACTAACACTATCAGAAAATTTAGGGCTAACAAATATTGGCCATTATTTGCATCTCAAAAGTGCATGCCCCATATTTTGTACTCTTGATAGTTTCAGACTTTTATTGGGATATGAACTGCCTCGATGGCGTAGTTGGCTAACGCGCTAGTCGTGTTGAGCTCGACCGCTGAGGACGGGAAGATCGAGGTTCGAATCTCGGTCGAGTGAACTGGGGGCGGTTTTTCCTAAATGGTTTTCCACTCTCCTTCTACGCAAATGCGGGTTCATTCCTCTAAATTCAACCTTCCCAATTCTTAATCCATTAGCGTAATCAGTACTTAAGCGTATAAACCGAACGGGTAATAAGACGTGATGCTAAATATTATAATATTATTATTGGGATATGGACAGAAGCTCTTACTGCCTCTTGTAATGCACATTGCATTATAAAGGGAAGAAGTCACCAAAACGGCAACTATTTAGTTGCAATGCGTGCACGTCCCTCCAGCCATTCTTGGCAATGCGCGTGTAGGTTTTGCGTCACTCTTGACACAGACTGGAATGGAGGTGATGGAGGTCAGGGTTTGAATCCCTGCTGCATGTATTGACGGTAGTTTTTACTCAATGGTTTACCACTTTTCCCTTCATAGTTCTAACTGTCTCATCCTTGTCCCAGACAGGACTTGGTGCGGAAACAAACAAGATGGCAGTGTATGTCATAATGTAGAGCGTATTTTAACATTATAAAAACAGCTAGTCAGGCTCAGGTAGTATTGTTTAACAATGACATTAGTCTAAGTTCATCTTAACAAAATCGGTTATTAATAGAATCATAAGCCTAAATGTAATGAATGATCGAGGAAAGAGTCAAGTGACTCACAGTTCTTTCCAGTGGCTTACTTCCTCCCTGGATGCAGCACCGTCACACCTAAGTCTGTTATTAAGTTCTGTATTTTGTTGAATCAGTTCTTCTTTGTTTTCTGTCATATTGACAAGTATGGCTTCAAGTTCAAGAAGCTTGGCCTGAAGACCTTCATTCTTAGCATGGAGGCAGTTTTTCTCCGATTCAACCATTTTCTGTAGATCAAAATATTACTGTGGAAAATGTACTAATCTAGTGATATTTAGAATTTCAATATTCTTTGATGCACAAACTATCCCAAACAAAGAATGAAAATAGTAGAAATATTTTTATTATTGGATGCTCAAAACATTAAGTATATTAGAACATTACCAAAAAATAAGAATTGCAGGTATGAAAAAATGTGTTTATAAAATTTTAGTAGAGCCTAAGATAAATTTAAATGCATATAATTACTTTGTGACACCAATTGTGACATATTTAGGAACTTTAACTTTTGCTTGCAATAGTTACATGGAAGTAAGATTGGTAACGAGGAATCAAGGCCTTTTTATGTTATTCCTATACATACAAAATTAGACAACACTTACCAGACGATTCTGAATCTCCGATTCTTTATCCTTGCTCTCGATGCTTGGCCGAGTTGTGCTGATATTTTTTTTTGCTAAAGCCTTCTCTAGGTTTGCCTTTTCTATTTCTCTTGTTTGAATCATCTCGTTCATATTAACTTTCTCTTCTTCATTCTGTTCACCAATAAACATCACAAAAATATACCAAAGACAGTTAAACATAATAGTAGTTCTACGAACAGTAGAAATCACTCCCTCCATTTAATAAATGCTAAGTACATCATTCATGTTAAGAATAATTTGTTAAATTTGTATTATTACCTAATACAGCCTGATGCATGTACAATTTGTATAGGATTTTTTTTTAAATTTACTTGAAGTTTATCTAACATTTTCGTTAATTCCCTCCAACTTAGTCTGAATTATAGGAATTTTATTGTAATAGTATGATATTTTTAAAATTTTAGTTACTTAGTACTGTACATTAAACATAAATTATCTAGAGGTAGTAATGACAACAGTAGTTTTAGGGATGTATACCTGAAGTGAGTTGGAAAGTGTATGGGAAAATACGTCGATAAATCACAAGTGGAAAATCAACCTCAGTGCAACATCAACCTGGACCTGTCTATCAAGGGTGGTCTTGAGCAAACTAAGTCTTATGCCTTTGAATGTGTTGAAGGGTTTTAATGAAAAACTAGAATTGCTCCTGGAATCATTAGGGATCAAAGTGAACAAAAATAGGTGAACGCTGATCCGCTGGGAAAGGAAGAAATTTAAAGGATTAACCGAGGCTTAGGTGAGTTTTTGACAAGTGGTTTGGTTAATATGTTTCTAAGAATCAGGTTGCATGAAGGACAAGGACATAACATGGAGGTTTGTGAGAGAGTTTAGGACAAGCCAAATTGATTTACCAGTCCGTAGGGTCAATCATTATCCTATCATTATTATTCAGGGTGGCGGTAGAAACAGTGAGCCAAGCAAACCAGGGGACAGGATAGAACCCTTTAGAGGGTAGCCAGATGGGATAAAGGAGCAGAACGATGAAAAATGACGGGAAGATAGTGTGATGGCTGAAAGGTGGGAGAGTTGGGAGTGTGAAGACTTTCATGGGCGAAACTGAAATACATGGGAAAGGTTGATGCATTTAAAAGGTGCATTTTGTAGCATTAATAAATATATAGATGGCAGTGACACTAATGGATATTACAGGATCACAATATGAATGGGAAATAAGAAAGATTATGACAAATTAAGATGTAAAGGTGCCACTGCGCTCCAAACAGACCCTCTACAACAACTATTTTTATCCCAAATGACCATTTACAGCCTGGAAATGTGCGCGTTATCAAAAAGAGAAGAAAGCCGTACACAAGCCATGGGAATGAAATTCGAATGCACCATGATGGAAAAGATTAGGAGACAAAATAAGGAATGATGTTAAACGAACACAAACTAAAATGAAAGAAGCCTTACATGAAAAAGATCGCCAGATCGAGAATCAAATGATTCAGACATGTGAGGAGGATGGAGATTGGAAGAGTGGCGAGGAAGTATACAGAGGTGATAGTCGGGAGAAGAGCGAGAAGAAAATGGATGAATGGACGCTGTAAAGGAAGACATCCAAATAGATATGAAGAAGATATTAAGAAATGGATGTGACTCACAAACTGTGCCCGGTTCGCTGGAACAATAAACTGATAATGATGATTATGATGAGAGTTCAGCATTAAGCTGTTAAATAACTTCATATTTTCTAAAAAAAATTATAGTGCTGCTTGTAAGATAGTAAACACAATCATTCGCTACAACACTAAATCATAAGTGCTTGTGTGAAGTTGACTCATGTGCAAATGAAATAGCAAGATGTTTATTGCGGCTTTCTGGGAACCAAATACATGCACATTTCTAATCACAAAAAGTGGTCAACAGATTATTAGAATAGAATTTTTAAATATACAGACATGTTTTAAAAACTACTTGTCATGAAATACCAGCTTTTTAATAAAGTCAAATGGTTTCCTTTGATAAATGCCCGAGATAAAATCAAATATATTATTTGAATGTGTTGGCTACCTTGCGGCAGACGTCCTTGAGATGCCTGACTTCCTGCTCCAGGTTCCCGGCACGAAGCTTGTACCGCTGCAGTTGGTCGAGAGATGCAGTGTACTTGCCTTCTAGCACAGTGAGCTGCTCTTGGAGCAGCGCTATCACCTCATCTCGCGACTGACCTGCCTCTCTTGCCTCTGCCAGCTCGTATTTGAGCTTCTCGGCATGCTCCCCCAACTCTGCGGCTGTTTCCTCTAGTCGGCCTTTCTCCGCAGTAGCTGCCCGCAGGTGGCTCTTAAGGAGAGCGTGGTGGGTCTACAAGCGTATTAGTGGTTTGGGGAAAAAAAATGAGGCTTTTACACTAAACATAATTTAATTTAAATTAATTTATGTGATGTCCATTTTAGGCTACCTTTTTATATAAAATAACACATCTTTCTGTAATATATCGCCAACTCAAAACTTTTGGAGATAATAAAAAATCAATCATCATATAATTTGAATGAACTATTTTGCTATTACAAATTTAAGCCCCAGTGAATAAATTTTAATGGATTTTCTTAGTCACCATATTTTTTTATTTTGAATTACATTATTGTTGCTGTTTAATAAGCTAAACTTACCGCAAGGTAATTAATCTTGGCATCCATTCACATCCGACAGTTGTGGAAGTTACTAATTCTACTTTTATGTATACTTAGATAAAATGGGATCACTTTTGATGGATAGAGACTCTATCGGGGGTTCCCGTACTTTTTGAGACCACACCGCCCTTTACATGTCAGATTTTCCGTGCGACATACACTGTACCCGATGTTTAAAAAAAGAAAGTTGCTTGACCTTGGATCAGTCCATTTTCAGACTGTAAGGGAGAAAGTTGCACACAATGTCACGCCAAGTTTTTAAGGAGCATTAGAATCCAAAACTCAAATGAAGGGAGGGAGGGCTTTTACAGGAGAAAAATTATGTGTTTTCTCGTATGATTAATTTTATGTCATTCTTTAAAATATGTACGAGAACACATAATGAAAATTTGCATCTTGCATTTCACTATACATTATAAGTTTTAGTTTTTCCTTATAGACGCAACGACCTGGACCAAGACCGGCGACGCACAGTTTGGGAACCGCCGGACTATGCTATTTGCCATATGAATACATGAAAATAGATGTAAGTAGTGACTGTTGTTATAAATGTACCTCCATGTTTAGAATATTTAATCTAATGTTTGCATTAGAGTTTCTTAGATAATAATTGTCACCTTGAGAGAGTATTCATGTTGTGGAGTTATCTCAATGAGGGAAGTACCGCTGTCCGCGTCACTCGGAGAGTCTCGCAAGTTAGGAGGGGAACCTTTACGCTCCAACTCAATCAGGTGCAAAGGACTCTTGCGCTCTAGTTAAGTAAATATACAAATAATTCAAACAACAATCATAAGACACAGGCTTTTCAAGAATCCAACAAATTTTACTAAAAATAAAATAAATTTACAGAAAATAAATTAAGAAGTTGCTCTATAAAAGTAAATAATTTAATTCTAGACATTAAGTAATAGTAAAACTACCATGGCATGGGAAAAGGGGGAGTTTATGGGGGTTCAAAACCGTCTCACTACCCTGAAAATTACTAAAGTTTTTTAATATATACACTAATAGTGTTTAAAGAATCCAGTATGTGCATTTATTCATCATAATTAGATTCTGTAATCCTATCTAAGGAGACAAAAGATGATTGGATCCCATAGGGTTCCTTGTAGATCACAAATATCTAAGATACTTGCATTTTCAACTAATATGAACATAATGTTTACTAGGATTTTTTTTCTTCCAAAAATAGAAAATAATGTTTTTGTAAGTATTGTGTGATATTTTTCAAACAATCCATCAAAACTTTCTGATACGTGGTCAAAAAGCCTTCAAAATATATGAAAATACTATATAATTGTTTTCTGAACCTGCAGGTTGAGGCTATCATATAAAAAGGTCAAGTAATGGTAAAACATTGTTAACATGGCAATAAATAAAAGGGAATGAAGCGTTCCTTCTTGTTACTAATTACACTGATGTATTAAGGATGAGGAAAGTTGAATTTAGAGGAGGTGTACCAGGATTTGCATAAAGGGAGCGTGGAAAACCATTCAGGGAAAACTACCGTAATTACACCCATCCAGACTTCAAACCCCCAATCTCCTCGTCATTGGCGGTCTAGTCTATCGTGAGAGTGACACGTTGGGACCACTAGAGTGGGTCATAATCGTTAGCCAACAACTGCCATTTCACAATAAAATCAACCTTGGTAATGTTCTTACTAAACACTTTAATAGAATGATTGACTAGTTGTGCAGCAGTGTGCTATCTGTGGCGTTCCGCTCCCCAAAATAACAACTAGAGAGCTGCTGATGCTAGGTCCAAACATACAAACTGAACTAATATATACCCGGAGACGTCAGTTTTGGCTCGAATACATAATACGACCTTAAAACTTTGAAGGTGTTCTGCATGAAGCATGAAACATAAAAGGTAAATGGGCTGTGCATATAATGCTAATACAGTTTTCGGAAGCGCAATTTTAGGATAAAAACATCGCTGGATATTCGAGCCAATACGATAATAAAGGAAATATGGTGGATTATATTAATAGGTTACATTATAAGATAGATTATAATTAATAGATTTTGTTTTCCTAAGCGAGGCAACCTCAGTTGTAAGTAGGGCTGAGCTAAAGTCCCTTTATGTGCAGTGCAGTGCATATGTGTTAAAGATAATTATCTTCAAGAAGACTCTCTGGAATGTTCTCCTGTTTCTCACCAGCTTCCACAATTTTGCTTCATCTTAATAATAAATACTTAAAACCTAGGAAATATGTTAGACCGTGGGTACGATAGTGAAACCTCATGTCCGTAATGTTAATTGCAGTGCTCATTCATTGGCATCGGCTCTAGCTGATGCCGGCAAGTTACACAGACTGTAGAGTGCATAGGAACAGTCACATAAGTTGGTAACAATACTGATATGGACCCCTCTCACAAATGTAAAAAAAGTTACGGATGAAGGTATTTTTCATCAATAAACTGTATGTAAAATATCCTTTTAAGACTTCACCCATGAAGAATCATGTGCTTTTCAGAAATAATATCGAAAGATTGCACCATTAAAACTTATTTTTTTCTTTCAAAAATTAACTCGGTAATGTTTGCCAAAAAAGTAAGTGACGCCAGCTCCCTCTACCCAATAGGAAGCTAGCCTTCACAACACCTGTCGCCAGAACTCTTTCTATTAGTTGGTTTTGACACCGGTGACAAGGGGTTCAAGAAGCAAGGGGTAGGTCATATATAAGCCGTTTGTGCGTATGAATATATATCAGTGACACAACATATTAACAGCGCCGGTAAACACCCAGAGACATGTGTCAGACCAGACGAATGCAGCATTACTATTCAATGGCCATGTTTCGAGAAATGTGTGTTTCAACTGACATGAAACAGCCAAGAAACAGCACAAAGAGAGCACAAACCTTTAGCTACAGTTATGAAAGGTCAATTTGTAACAAAACAAACAAAAAGTGTGAGTTGACAGTGACTTTGCGGTAGTCCGTGAATAGGTAGACATCGTGGATGATGTCCTTCATGCTGTGGCCACCAAAGAAGATGAGGAATTGTTAACAGAGTTTTGTATATTCCGAGGAAATGCTGTGAGTAAAGTTGCCGAATAAACGCAAATGTGTTGCTAACAATACGGCAGCGTCCATGATTGAAAAATATCTTAGTACTAAGTTTATTCCTTTCTTAGGCTATTTTCCACATGATCTCAAAGATAAATTCTCAGGGATTGCTTATATGTTCTCTCTAATATATTTTGAATAATCAGTATTGATTTGGAGGAATTATAGATAAATGCGGCTGTTAATTTCTACTGGGTTGTGATTCCCAACACAAGTAAATTTTCGGTTGAGATCACTATTTGACAAGTAAAATGGCTTGAAGATGAATGCAAAAGACAGAATGTCTACTGCTATTGAAAATCCTGTACAGTGTAAATTGTATTTATTTTTTCTGAATTGAAACTTCTTGAAATTGTATCCACAGTGACCTCTAAATATACCTTCTCCCCCCTGAAACAGTACGAGTTAGAAACACCAATGGAAACAATCGTTTGAAGGGACTTGTTCCTCTCAACATGGCTCGTGGGACTATTGTGAAAACTTTAGGAGTTGTAAGGCGCTTTTTAATGATATACAGAAAATATACTTGTATTATTTATAGCTGCATAAAGAATATGTGTTTACACAAGACCTAAAAGTTAACTGGTTGTGTTACTCAATGTTTGATCCATTTAATAAAGCAAAATACAAATAGTGGTATTATAGCCCTTTGTAAATTTTGACTCGTTTTATGATTCATTATATCTCAGAGAACAACAAGACTATCCTGGATTTCTCCAACCATTATAAGCAACTTAATCATTTCACAAAAATTCAGATTTACATATTCCAACAACATTGTTAAGGCCGAGTCAAGGCCAGTTCGACATCACCTATCACAAACTAAATTGTCTCCGATTGGTCTGAATAAAAGTATTAGACAAAACACTCAATGTCTGTGAATAGCACTAAAAAAAAATATTATAAAATCAACAATTAAACTGTGTTGGTCCTTAAGGTGCGGTCGAAAGGAGCACAAGTAATTTTACAGTTTTTATAGAATTGACATTTTTTGGCCATAATAAATCCAATATTTCTCCAGTAGCAACATATAGTTTAGTTTTCTGCACATGCTAATATCAACAGATCTTGAATATCTGTCAAGGGTGTTCTGGAATTTGGTCAAAACTTGTTCTCTTTGTTTAAAAAGTTTTGACAAAATTCCAGGACACCCTTAACATATATTCTAGATCTGTTCATATACTATGTGCAAAACACTAAACTCTATGTTGCTACTGGAGAAATATTTGATTTATTTTGGCCAAAAAATGTCAATTCTATAAAAACTGTAAAAATACTTGCGCTCCCTTCGACTGCACCTTAAATGGTCTTGTAATGAGACATGAAATATTGGAAAGTTTTATTTATGTAAGTAAATCAAATTAGTGTTTAAAATAATCTAAACTATGGTACTGTATGTATGGATTAAGAGTAGGGGACCAAATGTTTGTGTAGCAGATTATATTAAAAAATGCTTTGGTAAAAAAGTTATATGTTACAGCCTCTTGTTTATTTAAAACTATGTTTTGAATGATGATGTGTTATGGCCTTAAAAGTTTACTCATTTTGTGGGTTCTTAAAACAGGAAGCCACAGGAAAAAAAAAAGTTTCAAGTACAAACATTTGTGAGAACAGGTTTGGATAAAAGTAATAAGTTATTTTTATGTAATGTGTAAATAGGTGTACAACTATTGTAATATGAATATAATTTTGAGTGTATGGGATTTGGTGATCTAGCAAAAAAAATTAAATGTCAAGCAACCGAATGGAGAACTTTTGAATTCCATTTTGGAGACAATTTGTCATGCTACAGGTTTACAAAATAGTTCAGGTAGATATAAAATTGAAACAATCTTTATAATATTATAGCAAAAAAAAAAAATTACAAACCATTTATTCTCTTTGATTTAAGAGAATTTGTTAATGTTTTAGTTACCAGAATGAAAGGTTGTTTGTGTAAAGTTGTTGAAAAATACAAACATGAATTAAAGTGTAGTTTGAATAAATCAGTTAAAGAGTTCTCAATTCATATATTATCATTATATTACCCGCCTTCATAAAGAATAATGTCATATGTTGTTTTCAAAGTGTGACATGTACAAATTAATAGAGGTTGTTAAGTAGTTTCTATTTGCAAGCTATTAACATGCCAGGAAGCCATTTTCCTGACAACTCTGTCCAAGTAAATGTAACCAAGAGGACTTTTATTCTTACTGAATGCTTTATTTAATCAGTAACCTCTGTATTTTAGAGAATGTAAGATTTATATTATAACTGTCAGCTTACCTTCCTGGAAGTCTGTAAAGATGGAGGAGGGTTGACTGGATGATGACTTATCAGCTCCACAACTGCAACAAATATATAAACCATTCTGTCAACATTTACAAACCACACAACTATCCTAAGATAAAATATAAGATAAGCCATCTTAAAAGCATTTACAAATGAGATAGTTGGGATAATAAGGACACTAAGTGATGGATTTTGACGCCATATCCCTCCCACAAATAGAACTACCCATATAAGAGAAATTTTGCTGTGGCTCCACCCAACCCACTATGTGTCCCGAGCAGCATAACTCCTGGTGATCAAGAAGGGTTAAGGCACCCCGCCACAAGGTGCCTTATAACCTCCGTGGCCAGGGTTGAAGCACCCCGTCACAAGGTGCCTTATAACCTCCGTGGCCAGGGTTAAGGCACCCCGCCACAAGGTGCCCTATAACCTCCGTGGCCAGGGTTGAAGCACCCCGTCACAAGGTGCCTTATAACCTCCGTGGCCAGGGTTGAAGCACCCCGTCACAAGGTGCCTTATAACCTCCGTGGCCAGGGTTAAAGCACCCCGTCACAAGGTGCCTTATAACCTCCGTGGCCAGGGTTAAAGCACCCCGTCACAAGGTGCCCTATATAACCTCCGTGGCCAGGGTTAAAGCACCCCCCACAAGGTGCCTTATATCCTCCGTGGCCAGGGTTGAAGTACCCCGTCACAAGGTGCCTTATAACCTATGTGGCCACACCCTCTGAGTGGAGCTAGTGCGCAAGCACATGTAGCGAGCATTTTGGAACATCAACCCCTAGTAATTGGTGAACCTGTCATCACTCAGTGGTTCGGGGAAACCCTCCATCGTTCCATGGCTCTTGGCAGGAGGAGTTTACCCTTCCTTAAGTGTGACACCAGTATCATGAAAGAAATCCAGACACTCATCCCTATGTATAACTTCAGTTTCCCGAGACATTGACCCTTGGTTGCCCGGAGAGGACCTCATGTAGGTGTCCCAACCAGCCATCCCCGGCTGGAACTGGCTATGCACTACCAACCGCTTGGTGTGTGGTTGGTGACCATTAAGTCGAGTCACGGATTATTAACAGCTTAACCTAAGGATTGGGGTGAAAAGTTTGAGGATATGCATTGGCTCAGTGTGGGGAGAGGATGGAAAAACACCTGGCTTGGATCTGAACACCGACCTTCCAGTCAAATGCAATGTGAGACTATATGACAGCCACTTATGGATCAGTTGATTTAAATAAATGTTAAATTTAACAAAATCAAGCACTGCTCCCAAGAGATTATAACCTTCTTCTTATAAAGATTCCCCCCCCCCTCTCACAAAATCCACCAACAATCACTGTTTGGATGAAATCAACACCAAATGATAAGAATGGACATAATAATATGATTTATAATAATTGTTGAGCAAATCAACTAGCAAATACTTACACACTTGACTCTGAAGACATATTATGTACAGTTTATTGTCAACATCTTTAAATATAAATACATATTTTATATTAAAATTGGAATTAGAGTAGCCCATAGTAAATAACTTGAAATATAATCTCAAGTTTATCACAATAATTTTGATATGCCATTGTTAAAATAGATAATTTTAAGGAAACAATAAAATACCCAAGTATCCAATATATTTTTTTATATTGTTACCTTGGTAACTACATGTATATTGAAGGCTGAGTGTATTCATAGTTCAAGTTGTCCTATTAGTTGAACAAAGTGTATTAATTTATACATATTTTAATTTAGAATATTTAGATATTTGAAAATAAACTATAATATTTGGTCACATTTTATGGCAAGTTTATTATTATTAAATAAAATAGAGCAATTCTTTGGAGATATTAAGTAGGTGTGGAATTGCAATCCATTTACTTTGTGATAATGACTCAAAACAAACAAAACTCAAAAAAACACAAGTCATTAAAACGTGGAGCACAACTATCTTTGAAAAATAAATGGGCACTGGAAGAATATCTACAACATCGGAAAAATGCAAGTATTTTCAGAATATGGTGAAATAAATTCGACAAAACAGGTTCCGTATTGGAGAAATTACAGGTTCCCCCTCCCATTGCCTCCCTCGCCATGACGCTATACCCTTTAAACAATCGTCTATTTTATGTACCACTCAACAAAGTTACAAACAGTCCATAGTAGCACATTATATCTGTCAGCTCGGTAAATGTTCAGACAGAGAATAGCTGAATATACATAATCACTTATCTATACAAACATTAAAATATAATTAAATTAAATATAATCGCTAATAATAATTAATTACTGCAATTAATTTTTCTTCTTGGCTTAAGTTTGAGCCGGTTGTTTTCCCTGTCTACGCAAGCAAAGATAGATAGAGAGAGTGTGTGTGAGAGTGTGAGAGAGAAGTAAAGTATCAAACTCAGAAGTGTCTCCGAGAAACATCCTTGCAAGACTTTTATTATATAGCAGATTATAATAATGAAATGACAGCATGAAATATCCTGACGTTCGAACTATCATGTATGTTGCTTGTGAAATTCCCTTTCCTTTCTTTTTCTTTGATAACTTTTTTTTAATAAAGTGATATTATTTTTTAGTTTATTCAAAAATTATATTTATTGATAACAAACATATCCAAGCTACATTAATAAAAATTTAAGTTGAAAAAAAATTGTAAGCAAATATATATTAAGTTTTAGTTGTTTAATCAGTAGTGCCAAGAGTAATGGTGGTAAATGTCGATAAGCATATTAAAATCTGTTCAATGGTACTAAAAATTTGACAGTTTTTAATTATTGATAAATCGTTGACTTTTTCTACAAACACAATATACACAAGTTAATTGATGGTGAATATCTTGAATATATAAAAAGTACCAAAACAGTTAGTTAAAAGCTTTCATAAATTAATGTTATGTTAAAAGTGTATATATATTTTGTACCCTTCGTTCACCTCAGGTAAATAGAGTTAACCTATTAAGAAAAATATGAAAGTTTGTATCTATAGTAGAGTCTCGGAAACTCGACACTCAATAACTCGACATTCCATGTAATTCGAAAAGCGCATGTGCACACAGTTGTTGGCGCCAGTCATCACAAACCAAGTTCATTCGAGTGTATAACCTCTCAGTTTGTTTGTAGTCATGCTGTGGTCTTTTTACAAGTGCTGTGTTTGTTAGTTTTACAATTCAGTTACGTGTTATTTGATTAAATACAATATTATATGTACAGTACTGTACTGCATTTCTGTATATTACAAGTATGTATATACACAATTATATTAACACGTAATATATTGTACTGTACATATATTACTGTTACTGTACTGTGATTGATCCTTGTTTAGTAAACATGCTCTTATGAAAGCTCAGTCTTAAAACTCAACACCATATCAGTACACATTAGGTCGAGTTTCAGAGACTCTACTGTACCTATATAGTTTAAAGAATAAATATAATTTTCTTTCATGTTGGTTCCAAAATTGATTTTTTTTTAAGTATTTCAAAAATCAATTTTACTTTTCACTCTAAAATAAGCTTCTTATAAACTCCATCATAGAAAATGTAAAAAGACAATGATTGTTAGAATTGTAAGAGCTGCAATATTGGACTAATAATACTAATAATACTAATAATACTAATAGTGTAGTAATTAATATTGCAGGTAGAATATGCAAAGCCATGTGTGGACAACAAGGCCCCACGCTTCTACAGCCATATGGTCGTAACCAGTAGCACGATATCAAAAGAAAAAGAAGAGCTAGACAGGATTAGTAAAGAAAACAAAATTCTCCTGTCCAAAATTAATTACGTCAACAGGACTGGAGTAAGTGGATCAACATTTAGTTTAATACGTCTTGTCAGAGGTGAAGGAAGGGTTTGGCAATCAGATAAATCTGTCCCGGGACCGAGGATTGAACCCCGGACCCCCAGCACAGAAGTCCGACACCTTACCCCTAGACCAGCAGGTCTCCTGATAGTAGTTACAAATTAAACATTAATTAGGTTAAAACTTGTTAAAAAAAACAAGACCACATAAAATAATATTTTTTTAGCACCGCGTCTTACTACCCGTTCAGGTTATACGCTTAAGTACTAATTACACTAATGGATTAGGAATTAGGAAGGTTGAATTTAGAGGAAGTGAACCCGCATTTGCGTGGAAGGAGAGTGGAAAACCATTTAGGAAAAACCACCCCAAGTTCACCCGACCGAGATTCGAACCTCGATCTCCCCGTCCTCGGTGGTCTGACTCAACACGACTGGCGCGTTAGCCAACTACGCCACCGAGGCGGGTCATAAAATAATTGTATTAGTAATATTAATAGTTGAACAAAATGTTGTGCGAGTTAATATACAATTATTGTACCAGTAGTTATATTATACTAAACTCAAATATTGTAATGTTTTAGGGAGCTGTAGAGTCTTACTGGAAATATCCATTACACTTCACATCAAATTACCGTGAAAGAAAAAAAATAATGAAACTGATTGAAGAAGAAAACCACCGTCTCTTTAAAATAATTTTAAAATGTGTAAGAACCACAATATTTGTGAGAGCCAGTTAAACTTCATATTTATAAAAAAGCTTGTAGTTAGTTCTCTCATAGTTATGGGCAACATTATCAATGTTAGCGTATACCGGTATGTTATGTTTTAAGGTTGGGTAGGAGAGCGCGGGAGTTAAAGTACAGTTTTAAAAAATCAAATAGCCAAAGCTATTATATATGCTTTTAGTGAAGATTACTCCATCTAGATATCATATTCTGAAAATTGAAAAATGACACCTGGACACGGGAATCAAACCCGGGACTTTTGGCTTAGTACGCCAATGCTCTAACCACTGAGCTATCCAGGATTCGTCCCGTGCCCAGGGTCATTCTTCACTAATATTTTTTTTAACATGATATTATCCATGCTGGTGGGCATGTGGTGTAATGGTTTCACACTGTCCCCCCATGTGAATGTGGGTACATTTTCTCTAAAACTCTACCTTCCTCATATTTGTCAAATTAGTGTAAATAATATTTATGTTTATAGTCTGAACAAATAGTGGGCCACAGTGAGAAAAATATCAATTTTAATTTTTGGTATTCTACCTAAATAAGGCAAAAATGGCCATATCTGGTCTACAAAAGCTCCTGCTCTAAGTAAAGTTCTGGGTCATGATGTAATAAGGAAAGTACCCAAGCCTAGAGGCGATGCTAAGTGTGTACAAGAGACAAACAGAAAAATGTATGTTCTAAAACAAAACTACAAATCTGAACAAACCTTGACATCTTATATAATCCCAGAAGATTTTAAGGCTGTATTAGGTCTTCTTCCTATTAGAACTGGAAAAAAAAGTACGAATGTTGAGTCCTGAGATTGGTACTCCAGTTTATCGAGCCACTTTACCATTATATAGATTTAAGTTTATCATAAATTGAACTTGTTTTGATTATAAGAAAACAAGAACCATAAGGTTGAAAAATAATCCATTTTCTCACATCACTAAAATATAGAACGCATTTATGAAAAATTGCTTTTAATATTATGAACCACCAACTGTCTTTACAATAGAAGAGCAATTATTAGGTTGCCCTTTCAGGATGTATATACCAAACAAGCCTGAAAAATATAGTGTGAAATTAGTGCTTATGTGTGATTCACACTGCTTGTAACAACCAATCAAGGAAATCTTTCTCTCGCAAAATATCTTGTTGAGGAGCTGACAAGGCCTATTCATGGGTCTTGTCGAAACATTACAACTGATAACTGGTTCACCAGTATAACCCTAGCCAAATCATTGCTGGATAGCTATAAACTAACTGTGATTGGGACACTTAGGAAAAAATTAGAGAAAACTTCCTCAACAATCGATCGCAACTAATCAACGACCAGCAAATACATCTATTTTCTTTTTCTACAATCACGAAAAAATGCAGCTTGTCTCATATAGTCCCAAAAAAGTGAAAATTGTATTAGTCTTATAAACTTACAAGAAGACATAATTATCAATTCTAATTAAAAAAACCAAGAATTATAGAATCTTACAAGTCCAAAAAAAGGTGGGGTTGATACAATCAATCAACTTTATAAGAACCAAAGCTGCAGTAGGAAACCCCGCAGATGGCCACTAACTGTATTTTATGGAATTATAAACGACGCTGGGATAAATGCGTATGTAATCCTTCGACACAAATCGGGCAGCAAGAGAAGTAACACCAGAACCAAGATTCAAGTTCCTTTACAACCTAGGAATGACCCTCGTAAAACCCATAACTCAATTAAGGATACAGTCGTCATGTGTACGCCACTGTGCTTCACGATTGAAGAAATTTTAAAAGGTTATTCTAAAACAGCCACCTTCACCCCTAACCCTTATAATAACCATGGTGCTAAACAGCACGGTTGAAAAATAACTTTTAAAACAACTTATCCTTTAGGCCACAGTAAAATGGATGTCTTTAGGAAAACCACTAAGCTGTAATATTGGCGTTCTTCTTCTCAGCTGAGAAAACAACACCACACCACCAAACAATTGGTCAACAAATGTTGGATATTGAGTATGTAATATATATTTACAAATATAAGAAATATCAACAGTTTACAGCCCTGAAGAAACTCGCAGTGCGGAGAAGAATTACGAGAAAGGAATCAAGGACTAAGTTAAAAGATAAGAATATATCAACTTGAAAAAAAATTGTCAGGAATTCGGCAAATTGCTCCAAAAACTTTAAAGGTAATGTCCAGGGATTGTGAGCAGTAAATTCTGGTTGTAGTGGAAAGTGTGTTTTTTCATCACCGCGTCTTACTACCTGTTTGGTAAGTGCACTAATGTCTTGGAGATGAGGAAGGTTGAATTTAGAGGAAATGTACTTGCATTTGTGTGGAGGGAGAGTAGAAAACCACCCTCAGTGCACCCGACCTAGATTTGAACTGCTACTACCCCATCATCAGCCGTCTAGTCTAATGCTAAGGTGACGCCCATCAAAGTGGGTTAAACGTTTCATTGGTCACAAGTAAAGGTTGTCAAGAGTTATCGCATTCAAAGAGGTTGATAGCCACTCTCTAGACTAGAGCAGTGCGGTGTCATTCTGTTGTATCTATGTTTGATGCTATGGTTAGGAAAGAGCTGGTCTGTTTGTATAAATCAGGCTACCTACTATGTTGCCATTGCTTCAGAGTGCATTTAGTGTGCATTTAGTGCTTCTAGTGTGTTAATGCAGTTATACTTTACACTATACAGAAACCAACATATGTGAAGTTGGAACAAGACCGCCACTGGGCAGAGAATGAAAAAACCTTAAAAAGGATAAGTAACTTCCCCCGCCACTGGCGGAAAAAGAGGGACATGCTTGAGCAAGAACAAAAAAGGAAATGGTCCATTAGCTGTAGTATAGAGAACTTGGTGGCTACACCTGCTGAGAGACCCAGGTAGGAAATAGTACATAATAATAATAATAATAATAATAATAATAATAATAATAATAATAATAATAATAAGCACCGCGTCTTACTACCCGTTCGGGGTATACGCTTAAGTACTAATTACACTAATGGGTTAGGAATTGGGAAGGTTGAATTTAGAGGAAGTGAACCCGCTTTTGCGTGTGAGGGAGAGTGGAAAACCATTTAGGAAAACCACCCCCAGTTCACCCGACCGAGATTCGAACCTCGATCTCCCCGTCCTCGGCAGTCAAGCTCAGCATGACTGGTGCGTTAGCTAACTACGCCACAGAGGCGGGTCATAAGATACAGTCTAGAGCAGGGGTCAGCAACTAGTCTGTCACGATCGACCAGTCAATCGCTCAGCCATTTTTAGCCGATCGTGTAAGAAAAATGCATCGAAGTTAAAGTTTATCTTTGGTTCTTCTTAATCTAAAAATATACCAAATTCCTTAACAAGTTTTTTTTAAATGACCAAAATAGGTTTGACCGGTCATAATTGGTAATTTAAGTGTATTCATGTTTTAGTGGTGATGTGTCTAGTAACTAATAAACAAACGAAGAGTGAGGAATGCAAGTAATATGTATGCAAGTGTAGGCTTAGACTGTGACATTGACAGCAGATCCAAGCTGTTCTAAGAAACTTAGCTTTGTTTAAAAAAATTTATTGCAGTGAACCTGCCCCATTTCCTAGGCATTTCAGTAGTTTTCTACTACTACTGTAGCTTTGTAGTTTTACATGTGCTGGCTAAGAAGAAAAAAACCTTTAATCGATAGTGAGTTTGGGGAGGAGGCCTTTACTAAAGCCGCTATAGAACTATTTCCTGAATTCAAAATAAAAAATAACAGCTATTGATTCTGTTCAACTACCATTGAGCACTGTGACATGACTATTCAAGCTCATATTTAATCAAAAACTTAATGATCTATTACCCAGAAATGGAGGATCTGAGATCACTAATATATTTTGCATTTCTTCTTGATACCACAATTGAAATGATTACATTTGGAACTGCAACGTAAAGGCAAAAAATCATAAATATGATTTCTGCAATTTAACCATTTTCAGGAAAATTTATATTTTGAGGAACACATTTTCATAAAAGAGATTTTAAACAATCTACTCCTTTCGAAATTGTGGTTAATGATCTTGACTACAAAACCATCGAGCCGGGAAAAAATATTCAAAATCAGTGATCATCCGATAGTTTTATAATAGTGGAAATTGATAAAAATAAAGAAAAAAGGAAAAATAAACTAATAAGAATAAATTTAGGGAAGAAAGCCCACCCCAGAGGGAAAGTGGAAATGTGGGAGGAATCCGATGAACAAAGGTGACATCTTCTTTCTTTCTTCTGTCTTCTATAGTAGAAATAGTCACACACACACATTTAAACATAAATTTTAACACAAATTGAGTAATATATCGGCAATGTTGTCTTTATCGAACAAAGAGATAATGGTAAAAATTCTGAAATATTATCCAATTTGTCTTAAAATTTGTGTATGACTATTTCTACTATAGAAGATGTCACCTCTGTCAAATTCTTATATGAAGCTTAATAAGAGCTTAGATAAAAATAAGTCTTCAAAACCAATCCTGTAAAAACACAGCAATGTAAACAACTCCAACCTAAAAAAAGGTAGCTAGACCAGTAAACTTCTAACCTAACCAAAGGCAGCTAGACCAGTGAATAGTGATAACAGCTGCAACTTTATGGAGAACATAGAAAAATCTCAAGTTGCCATCTGCCAATACTGGAGGGTGTAAATGTGGCGTGGCTTTCAAATATATATCTTATTTATATTTTAATTATTCAAAGTTAATAATTTACAATCATAATATAATAATTAATAGCATTAGGATTTAAATAGTGTATTTATTATTATTATTATTGTTGTTATTAATAATGATTTTTTTAAAACTATTATAAATATTTTTTCAACTTATTTTAATTTTTGTTTTCCTTATTTAAACAACAGCGATACCCTTTAATCAATGGTATTCAGTGCTAACCCTTCTTCCCCATACCCCCTCCTTGCTTCGCCACTGATTTGTATCAGTTATTTTAATTATGTAATTTTGTAGCAGTTACTTTAATGCTGTCATTTTGTAGCAGTTACTTTAATGCTGAATTTTGTAGAAGTTACTTTAATGCTGAATTTTGTAGAAGTTACTTTAATGCTGTCATTTTGTAGCAGTTACTTTAATGCTGTCATTCTGTAGCAGTTACTTTAATGCTGTCATTTTGTAGCAGTTACTTTAATGCAGTCATTTTGTAGCAGTTACTTTAATGCAGTCATTTTGTAGCAGTTACTTTAATGCAGTCATTTTGTAGCAGTTACTTTAATGCTGTCATTTTGTAGAAGTTACTTTAATGCATTCATTTAATAACAATTATTTTGGTGCTGTCATCTCTTGACTTTAATATTGCTAGCATCTACTAGAAAAAATATTATTCCTACATTTTATTAGTTATATAATGTAAGAGCATAGTGATTTTTGAACATTTTCATTGTCAAACTTGTAATTTCTTCAACACCCATTGGGTTTAAGTTTAAATAAAATGTGATTTTTAGGAAGCTAAAATACTTAACTTATGAAAATATTCTATAAGTTAGTATAGTTTTGTATATAATATGACCTAGTGCTTTTCTTTCATTCAAAAGTTATTCATATTTTATTGTTTCAATTAATGAACACCAATAAAGCGAGGATATGTACAATCGGGTGTTGATTATTTTTGTTTTTTTATGTGTTTAGCTTATGTCAGCTGTCAAGTTAGAACTGTGAAGGTGTGTGAAATAAAACTTGGAATGTTAACTGTACTTACTGTTATTTTAGTAGAACTTTATTATATAGTAAAACTCTCAATTTAATGCACAAATAAGATCATCAACTATTTCAGCCTGTGGCCGGGTCAGTTTAGCCTCCATCTTCCTCTGTCTTTCCTCCTTTAATTTCTTCCATTCTTCTCCTCTCACTTGAACACTTTCTGTTATCTGCTCCTCTCGTCTCTTTCTTGGCCTCCCTTGCGGTCTTTTTCCTACATACTTCATTTCCACCATTTTCTTTGGCATCCTCTCGTTTTACAATAACAATAAAGGTTTTAATTTATTGTTTGGCTCATCTGCGATGGATAAATTAATTGTTTATCTTTGTAATTAATTAAAGTGTTTGTATGTTAATCTTTAACTTAAAAATATGTTTTTCCTGATGCTGATGATATTTGTCAAACACAGATGCTTCTTTGACATCGAACTTGCTACCAACTTCAAGCTAGGTCGAATCGTGTTTGAACTGTATAGTGATTATGTCCCCAAAGCCGCTGCAAATTTCCTCTCCCTGTGCAAAGGAGACACAGAGTTATCCTATAAGAACACTCAGTTCCAACAAATAATCCCAGGATACCTGTGTCAAGGGGGCAATGTCGAATTGAAGCGTAGATCCTTTTATCAAGAGAATTATGAGGACAATAATTTCAAACTCAAACATAGTGGGCCAGGTGAGTTTTCTTTCACTTTTTGGAGATTTAACATGGGCAACAAGTAGCATAAACTACCTAAATACATCTGGGAGAGTCATTTAAATACAAGATGATAGTCATTGTATTGACAGATTATTATGTTCCCATAAAATAAAAACATTTATAATAGACAACAGATTTAAATTTTGAATGGTCAAATTAGTATTTTTAAATAGTACACCCTATAATAAAGCTGCCATAGGTCTGGTCTGGATACACATGAAGAGTCTGATGAATTTTACAAATAGCCCGGAAGAATAAATAAGTTAGTTAATTAGCTCAGATTCTTATGGAGGAGTTGGCATTAAAAAAAAATCAATCAATCACATAAGAAGAAGAAGAAGAAGCAAGGTATTCTTTAGTCTGTTCAATCAATATTCCCAATTAAATTTCCAAAATCAATCATCTTATATAGCAGGGTTTCACAACTGATGTGCGGGTACGACAGAAGTTGTGTTAATCTTTACTGTGGTTATATGGTTATTTAAATATATAATAATGAATAACCTTGTGTTTATCTATGCATTTAAATACTAGTTTTTTATTTGTAAAACAAATAACAAAAATAATTAATTTGAAATTTGAATCAGTGAATGCAATTTTATTAGTTAAAATTTTGGCTGCCAACTCCATCAGGGTAATTTATGTTTCTACATGTTATAAAGTAAAGTACAGTAGTGTATGGCTACTACACAGTTCTGTACAACTTCAGTAACACACTATATAATTATGTATTAAAGCATTAAACTAGCCTTGTTTAGTTCAATTATGTCAGGGAAATTAATGTTTACAAGTTCTCCAATGAAAATACAAATCACCTTTTATTTAAACTACGACCATCTGAGCAAGAAATAAATAATTTTTTAAAAGGTAAATTCATGCTATTTATAGCATTATAAGCATCACCGGTGGACACGCAGACACAATGTCAAGCTCATCTAGGCCGATTTGTCAGGGATGAATAAGTCCAGGTTCAAATCCTAGCAGAGCTTACTGATAGTTTTTTTAAATCAAAATTGTTTCCCACTATTGCCCCACACAAATTTGAGTACATTTTATTTATATTCTACCTTCTTCATCTCTACTCAAAGTGTCATTAAATGTGTATAATCTGTACAAGTAGGATCACAGGAAACAAAAAAAAAATTATCCTGGTTTGTTTGGTGTATCTAAGAAAATCTTTTAGTTCCTACAAACTATCTCACTTTCACTTTTAGATCTGTATTACATATTTTTATGAAGTTATTTCTTATCCTATATTTATTGAATGGTAGAATGACAAATTCATTTCCTAAATCATAAGAGCACATGAATTAGGAGCAAGGTGAACTATTAAGTAATTAGTGTAGCTACTTTTGTTGGTCTCGATGTAAGATATGGTATTTGAAACATTACACCAAATGTCTGAGCAATAACTAAGGCACATGTAACCTATTTCATTACTTTGTATTGATTCTATTAATTACTTTGTAGGTGTATTATCAATGGCAAATACTGCAAACATAAACTCCTTGTTTAACATCACATTCAAGGAACTGCAAACGCTCGATGGAAAATGTGTTGTGATTGGTAAAGTCATTAAAGGACTTCGGACCCTCAACAAAGTAAGTACGATAGTTACTAGGATCAAGCGAAGCTTTGAAATTTCAAAAGGTTAATTCAAAGCTAGCCAAGATTCGGAATCGATTCAAAGTATCAAATCTTAATAGTTAAAAAAAAAATTAGTTAGAATAAAAATTTTAGATGTAAATTAACTCCAAAATCAAATTTGATAGAAACATAATTCTAAATTCAAATCTAAAAGCCATTATATGAACATGATATCTAGATGGAGAATTCCTCACTAAAAAGCATAAATAATAGCTTCGGCTATTTGATTCTCAAACTTTTGAATAATTTAACTTTCCACAGAAATTAACCCCAATCCGTTATTAAGATATGCTACTAAACCATTTTTACTAACATTTTAAGTAAGTCCTGTAGCCAATTAGTACATATTATTTTAACGAATCAGGCTTAGTTACAATTTTTATGTCATTAATTTTTGTATTGGACTTGACTAAAATATAGATAACATAGCTTAATCTTTGATCTGAAGTTGATTCAAACAAAATTTACTAGAAATTCTTTTAGTTGAGCTATATTTGAAAATATATATATATAAATTTTATATATATATATATATATAAATTATATATATTGTATGTGTGTGTGTGAAGCGACACAGGAAAAAGGACCTTATCTTCACCCAGGTAGATATTTTAGCTATTGGTATCACTGGAAAGAACACAAACTGCTGAATAATGTGATATAGCATGTATAAACATATTCCAAGAATTGAGAAAGTTATTGCCATTTGAACCCACAAGATTAAAAAAAGTGTTTTTTGAGAAAACAAGGGTTAAAGTTTTGCATTATTTAAAGACAAGTACCAAAATGATTTCTTCGCTATCTAGGATATGAAATATGAACTAGAACCTATTTCTAGTTGTTCTAATAGAGTGTGGGTAGTGTTTGCTGTAATAGTCTAAAAATATATATTTTGACCCAGATAACTATTATCAGCAGTCCTAAAATATTTGCTCGGTGAAGATAAGGTCCATTTTCCCGTGCTGCGTCACATATATTTTAATATATCAGAGCCTGTATTAGTTAAAGTTTTTCTTTTAATTGTTTATTTATTTTCAATTATCTTGGCTTGAAAATGCTTGATGCAATGGGTGTATAAATTTATTATGTGTGTGAAAGAGATTAGCCCCAAAAAATTAAATGTATTCAAATTAATTCAAAAATTTTAATGGAAACTGGCGAATTTATAAAATATAATAAGTTTAACTTTGTATGAATTAATTAATGATGAAATGTTATTTTTACAGCTTCAAGATTATGGTGTGAAAAGTGGAAAACCTACAGTTAGAATAATTATTGCAAACTGTGGACATATACCAAGGCTCAAATAGTTTACAATATACTATAATGTAGTTACATTAATATTATGATAATAAATAACTAGATCACCTACTAACTTTTTTATTATTATTATTTAAGATAACAAGTGGTCAATGTTTTCATTTCCCAATGTGGAGTAGCGGCACTTTGCAAGTAGCAGAGTGTATTTATAGCTGCTGATTGTGTCATTTTACTGGCTCAGCGGGCGGGATATTCAAGATGTCCAATGACTCCTATAGGGTTACCATAACTCATAGGTTTGTTATGATCTTTATAATCATTAAATAGTGTGCATGATGTATCAGTGGCACATCCAAAGCAGGGAAAATGGGGCAAATACCCACTCCCTTTCTTCTCTCCAAGAATCAAAATAATTTTAGTAAAAACTTAAATCATAAAAAGTAGAACTAAAACTCACTTCAGTGGCCACATGGTCTAAGACGTCACTTTCACAATAGACCAGATTGTCGATGACGGTGAATCCTGGTCGGGTGCGATGAGGGTGGGTTTTCCCTAAACGGTCTTACACTTTACCACCATGCAAATAAGGGTACACAGTTTCTAAATTCAACTTTACTCATCCCTAACACATTAGTATAATTAGTACATATGCAGAGAGCCGGGATGGGTAGTAAGACATGATACTGCGGGGAAAGGGGGGGCGAAGGGGGGAAGGTAGAACCAAAACATAGAACAATGAGTCAAAAATGTAAGCTACATTTTAATAGCAGGTTCATAATATTATTATTATTATTTATTATTTATTATTATTAATTATCATTATCATTATCATTATCATTATCACTATTATTATTATTACTACTATTATTATTACTATTATTATTACTATTATTACTATTATTACTATTATTATTACTATTACTATTACTATTATTATTATTTATTATTATTATTATTATTATTATTATTATTATTTAGCACCGCGTCTTACTACCCGTTTGGGTTATACGCTTAAGTACTAATTACTCTAATGGGTTAGGAATTAGGAAGGTTGAATATAGAGGAAGTGAACCCGCATTTACATGGAGGGAGAGTGGAAAACCATTTAGGAAAAACCACCCCCAGTTTACCCGACCGAGATTCAAACCTCGATCTCCCCGTCTCCCCGTCTTCGACAGTCGAGCTAAACACGACTAGCGCGTTAGCTAACTACGCCACCGAGGCGGGTAGCAGGTTCATAGCTTGATATTAAAAAGATGTTAACATTTAATTTTTTGTGAAGTGATGAATGTACAACTCTCAGAAAGTTTCAAATGTTTGAGGAAAAGTCACAAGGCTAAACAAATATTTTAAATAATTTTAAGAGGAAGGATTTTAAATAAATATAGAATGATTACCACTGCTGCCAAAGAGTCTTTCTTGAAGTACAAATGTTACCAATCATGCAAAAATAAACAAGATGGGGCCTAATAGCATATGATCGGAAACCAACGAAAGGAAGAATCGTTACAGAAGAAATTAAACTAGATGTGATTCATTTTCTTGAAAATGATGAGAACATAAGATATGCCCCTGGTAAAAAAGAATGCTTGACAAAAAACAAAATTAAGAAACAAAAGATATTGTTGAGTGATACATTATGTAATTAACACAAAAAGTTCCTGGGTGTCATCAATTATAATATTAGCTATGCAGCATTTTGTCACCAAAGGCCCTTTTGGATTGTCACACCAAATGTTGAAGATAGAAACACATGCATATGTTTAACATACAGTAGCCCCATGGCTTCTTTGGTGCTGACTGACGGCTTTGAAAAGCTACCAGACCAAATTATGTATCCCTACGCCGAACCATATGATCTGCAAAAAACATGTGTTTAGCAGCTGTCACTTCTGACAGTCAAAATTTAGGTATATACCTAAATGTTGACTGTCAGAAGTCAGCTGTGAACTGTCAGTCAGCACCAAAGAAGCCATGGGGCTACTGTACTAGTTTCTAAGCTAGACAGAGTTGGTGTTTTCAAACATACTTCAGGAAAAATTTGGTTACAAGAGTAATGTTGTGATGTAAAACCTAAGCTATTCTCATTATACTTTAAGTGCAAATATTTTGTAATTTTACATTAAGAGGACAATAAAAATACTTTTATGTGATGTGCATCATTCCCTCATTTTCTTAAAAAAGTGAAAATTAAAAATATGGAAAAATATTTTATGTTGATATATGTCAATATTTTTACTCGATTTCTATTTTATACATCTGTTATTAAAGACAAAATTATATTTAAAAAAGTATTTAATTATAGATATAGTTTAAATTAATTATTTCCTATTCTCGGGGAATGACCCAAATTCAGAATCATATACTAAATTAATGGTACTGAGTTTTATTAATTATGTTGTACTAGGGGTTAGGCCCATCCCCAACTGGCGCAATTTCGGATCCCAAGCGAAGTCTGTCTACTGTTGTTTATATATTTGGCAAGGAAATCATTTCAACTAGTTTCAATGAGATGCATCATCTTCAGGACTTTATATGGTAGAAAAAATTAGGTGAAGGTTACTAAATAAAATAGTAAGTAATAATCGATACATTGAAATATAGTAAAGAAAAGAATCCTGTAAAGAAAGTTTAATTTTATAGCAGTCTCATGAGACAACAAGCTTAAATTACCTGAAAGTGTTGAAAAAAGATGTTACTTTCACTTAATATTTCTAGAAAAGAGTGTGATTTAATTCATAGCTTACTTAATTAATTGTGTGGTTGTGTAATTAGGGGGATTTGCGTTTGTGAGTTGGCAGCGATAGATGCGGACAAAAGTATTGTTGTTAAAAAAAGAACCGAGCTAGAGAGAGACGCTCGACTGAAGATGGCTCGTAAATGTTAGAGGTCGGAAAATAATTGTGTGGCAAGGAAAATATTGCGTGTGGTGAAAGCTAACTATCTAAAGGACCCCAAGAGTGTCCTTGATAAGGATTGGACGCATGTTCAGATGTACCTAAACAATTGCTGGAAAGTTATGTGTTCTTGAGCTATTTTTATTGTTGGACCTGGACTCTGTGGAAATCCGTATGCCGGGACCGCCGAACAGACAGTTATCTCAACCGTTAGATGAACAAGAACTCAAGGGAATATGTGAGGGATTGTGAGTGAATTGGGAGTCGCAAAAGACCAACTCTGAACACTTAAAATTAACTTAGTTTTTTTTTATGACTCAAAGGTTTCTTGGCCAATTATATTCTTTAAGGGGCTTGAACTTTTGTCGATATAGTGGTCAGACCTAGTAATAGTTTGTTTTAGGCTGATTTATTGTCCATCACCATCATCACCTATTAGGGTAAATCGTAAGGGTGTAAAGTTTTGATTTGTGGGTTATGGTATAGTAAATATAAAAGTTTCTCCCCAACATTATTTTTTCTAACTAATAATTCAGAGTATAGACAACATCACTAAACATATAAAATATTCATTTTATTTTATTTCTCTATGCCACTCTGACGTCACCCAGAGGTCTCGTAGAAATAGGCCAGTGCCTAACAGTATTGTACGGAGCAACATAGCCGAGGATCGATACGTAATTTAACTATTGGAGTCCCACCCAATATTAAAGAAATCTTACAATATTTGCATAATTTAATTAATATTTTTTATCAAAATTCTACAATTCTACTTCTCTAGATATTAATACTAATTCATTTTCACTGCTGAAAACTTATTTAAAGTACATACGACGGTGTTGTCCGAGTATTTTATTTTATAATTCATGTTTTGGTGGGAGGAAAGTGTTGTCTATACTTTAAACAGCTGAGAATATTATCATCGTTCTTGCGACATCCCTAAACTAAGGTTGAGTCAAGTTTTCTTCTCCATCTTCCCTAGTGATTTGGTAACAATGTATTTTAGTCACACAACAGTATTGTTGTAAAAATGTTGCATAGCTACAATATATCATTAGGGAACAAAATTATTTGAGATTTGATTTTTTTTTAACATTTTGTTTATTGAAATTTTTTTATGAATAGTAAAATAAAATCAAAATGGCATTTCCCCTAGAAGTTAAAAACACATTTCTAAAAAAAAATACGGATCGAGAATATCTGAAACACTGCAAGAAGGTAATGCTCTATGAAGTCAGCCGAGGCTTAATGTGGTCACACAAAATGGGCTACCAGTTTGTATTATTAAAGAGTTTATTAAGGAAATATATGGAAATGAAACTGCAAAGCTATAAATACTTCTTCGAAAACAACTATCCTACAGTAAAATAAAACAACTATTTCACTCAATGTTGTCTAGTGAAGGATACATTCATTTAGGTCATCATTTTCTCAGTTAATCCACAATAAGATAAGTGTCTATAAACTTAACATTTGCTAGGGGATATAACAAACTTCCCAACATTCTGCTAGGGGATATAACTAACTTACCAACATCTGCTAGGGGATATAACTAACTTACCAACATCTGCTAGGGGATATAACTAACTTACCTACATCTGTTAGAAAACAAGATAGCACTACCAACATCTTCTGGGGAATACAACAAATACCAACCTCTACTAGATAATGACTCACTGGTTTGGCACAAGGAGATTCCACAGCATGGTTATATCTTTGCAGCTGTTCAGTTCCTCCTAATTGGACTTTATGTAAACTGTAAAATATGAATATCCAGCTTTGAAAAATGAACAATATATCTACATAGTTATGTGAAAATGGTTTCTAAAATACGACGGCAATCAAAACTGAGTACATAGAGGATCCATTACCTTGTAAAAGTACTATTTATATAACAAAAATATTTATGAAATTGTAAAATAAACTTTTTTTTATGAATAAGTTTAAGAAATTACAATCCTATTGGTAAAATACTGCTCATATTTTTACATACATAATATTTATATAGTTAAATTACTTGTCAAATGTCGACCTTTGTGGTCTTGGGGTAAAGTGCTCACCTCAGGATCCGATGCTAGTGGGTTTAAATCCAGGCGGGGTCGACAGATTTTTCATGAGAGATAACAATCCAGAGCACAACTTCCTTCAGAGAGGAATTAAAGCCGTCGTTCCCGTGTTGATTATAGAGTGTAAGAGAACCCTGGAGGGTATGTGAAAATACCTTTCCCGATAAAATTGGTTGGCCCTTTTGCTCTCGGTCATAGAAATTATTGTGTGCTGGTATAATCAAATGGTTCAGAAAGTGCACGTTAAATAACTCAATTTTTGTCAAATCTTGCTCTGGTGACATCATATATCATATAGTCATGCAAGTCGTAGCCAGCTAGGAGGCAGACTAGTGCCAGTACGATGGGTCTAGGAGGCAGACTAGTGCCAGTGCGATTGGATCTAGGAGGCAGACTAGTGCCAGTGCGATGGGTCTAGGAGGCAGACTAGTGCCAGTGCGATGGATCTAGGAGGCAGACTAGTGCCAGTGCGATGGATCTAGGAGGCAGACTAGTGCCAGTACGATGGATCTAGGAGGCAGACTAGTGCCAGTGCGATGGATTTAGAAGGCAGCAGAGAGAGCTACAAGAAACCAGTTGGCTGAAGGTATTAAAACAAGATAGTTGTGTTAGTCAGGGATGATTATGGGCTTAACAATCCCAACTAGTTCAGTGGACATGCTGTGGGCGAGGCTCCGCAAACTTACTTTTGCCGATTTTATGGTCTGGGTGTTCTTTTTTAAAAAGTTCATATGTTTCCAAAACTGAACATGTCAAATGTCTTGTTTGCAGGGTCGACAAACACGGGTATCCATTTTCCTTACTCTTTTCTTACGACCAACATCACATTTTGTCTCATCTTTTAGTATCTAATTACAAACCAAAATTCACAAACCTACATATTATTTCGAACCCACACAACTACCTTGCCTGCAACCTTACTCCTCCCGCAAACTATCCTGATAGATCGAGTCTGCGGGAACCTTGTTATCCTTGATATTCAGTAAAGTTCAACTTATTATAATATTTTATAGGTTGGAGAAGCCATGCCATGTGTGGATAACAAAGCCCCTCGGCTAAATGCAGACGCTGTCTTGAAAATGAAAAACAACATACATAACAACTTTATTCTGGAGTCTATTGTCTTGAAAAACAAGAAACTCCTACAGAGAATCAACATTATCAACAGAACACATGTGAGGACAAATTATCTTAGTTGACTTAAGAAGGGTGTACAGTGGATAGGCTCGGCTCGATTGTTTAAAGATAAACACGGTATCGGCTAAGCAACATTTGGCTTAACCCGAGACAGCATCGCGAGGCCGGAACCAATAGCCCCGCATTTAGTATGAGCTAGAGTGCATCTTTTCAAGACATTAGATGGAAAAAAGAAACGTGTTATTATGTTTATCAGTGCAACAGAGGGAGAAGGAGTTAAGAGAGAGATACCACCCCCAGAGCTTTGAAGTGTGAATGCCTCTCAGGCTTTATCCCCTTTGGCCATGTTTTGCGAGGATATCGCCAAGCAGTTTCTTAAGTCAATATCAGGGGAGAGCCAGAACTATCCAAACGTGGGCGCCCGCAGTAGCGAGCAAGTGGGGAGCACACCCTGACCCCCCCCCCCTTGAAATTTCCAATTTATTTAATACATAAAATGTTTTCTTTTAAAATAAAACATTAACATTTTTTGATCTTTTAGTTTTCCTTACTATTTTTTTTTCTTTAAGCAAAGCTGTTTTTGAAGAAACAATTATAAAATCAATTTGGTAATGACCATAGACACCTTTAGTTTATATTTAAGTAGGCGGTGTTTTTATGTAATTATGTGAAATTAATTCAAATAATAAGATTGTGATAAATTAAATCATTAAAACAAAATTTTTACTTCATTAAAATATTAATTTCTCCCATCTAGAGCTTCTTTCCTAAGAAATTAAGCTTATTGTATCATAACATAATTATAATAATGAATAAGACATGAGATTTTTAAATAATGTCACCAAATTCCAAAAATTATGGTCATATTTTTTTATATCAAATTATTTAAAGAGTTATGAATAAAATAAAATTTAATTTTTTAATTTTAAATGTATGAATTTATTTCTATAAGTTTACTAATTGCGTTATGGGTTGAAGCAAAACCTGCTCTACATTTTCTATATTTTTAGTATTTTTAAAGTGCCAGTATTATTCCCGTGCCCGAGAAAGTTTTTCCAGGCACAAACTTGTGGGTGGGTGGGAAATATAATCCTCCCTCCCTCTGGGAAAATTTTTCTGCAGGCGTCAATATCTTCAAATGAAAGTGACCAAGATTACCACCCTTGCCACCCTAACCCCCTTCCTCCCCAAAAATATATTTTGGGTCAGCTAATTTAATGTGAGGCAATCAGAAATGGATATGTAATAGATGCTAAATTTGACTATACTTTTATGTTATATAATAATAATTATCATAATTTCAAATATGTTTATTTAAAACTAGCTTTTACTCCGTCGCGGCTTCACCCGCAATAATTGATAAAATCTTTTAATTTTTAACTAAACTGTTTTGGTCATAAATCAAACTTTAATTTTTTCAAATATCTATGCATTTTTCTCAGTTCTAACTGTAAATAATATTTCTGTATTATGTTATCTTTACTTTAACACTTTTATTATAATCACATTCATATTTACTCGTAAAATTAAAATCACAATATATCTCTTATACGAAAAGTTTAAACATTAGTATTGTAAAATTAATGTAAAATCAAAGGTTGGGAATAGTCCTATATGTTACTCCAGGACACACTTTACCTACGTACCAAGTTTCATTCGAATCCGTTCAGCAGTTTTGGCGTGATTGAGTAACAAACATCCAAACACAAAAACTTTACATTTATAATATTAGTAAGATTGTGACCCGCCTCGTTGGCGTAGTTAGCTAACGCGCCAGTCGTGTTGAGCTAGACCGCCAAGGACGGGGAGATCGAGGTTCAAATCTCTGTCGGGTGAACTGGAGGTGGTTTTTCCTAAATGGTTTTCCACTCTGCTTCCACACAAATGCGGGTTCACTTCCTCTAAATTCAACCTTCCCAATTTCTAATCCATTAGTGTAATTAGTACTTAAGCGTATAACCCGAATGGGTAGTAAGACGCGGTGCTAAAATTAAATTAAATTAAAAGTAAGATTGTGTACAGGTAATATTACATCACATAAAATAATAACTAAATTTATCCTATAGAAACATTAATAAGAGAGTTGTTCTATTGATTAAGTGATACTGATTATTGCTGTCGATGAAATTTCAATTAGAAATAATAAATCCCTTGTTCAAATTCAAATCTATGTTTGATGATTTCAGAGAATGATTGACTATGATACACCAAATACATGTATGGACTTTAACTATGAAAACAGACTTAAGAACGTCAAGACGATAACGAAGAAAAATTGTGACATCATAAAAAGAATTGTTTCACAGGTAACAAGAGTGATGAATCATGAAACTTCACAAACATTTCATAAGAGATTTATAATTACCAAGAATATACAATAAAACTATTCTATTGAACCATGTTCCATGGCAATTTTTTGTGCAAGTAATCAGCGTTCAAATGCTAGATAGATGTATTGGGGGGTAGTAACTCATCCTTTCTACAGAACAAATAAATGTTGGTATATAACCCAAATGGGTAGTAAGACGTGGTGCTAAAAAAAAAGTTTTTATATAGGTACTTAGATATTTCACTAATATGGTCACAAAAAAAATAGAAAACATTTCTAAATTAAAATCACTAAGTTAATACATACCAAATCCCGCTGTTCCCTAATGGGGTAGGCAAGAAACTGTGCATATAAATAAAAAAACAACTACGTGATTAATCCATCCTCACTAACTTTCTCCATACTTCCCTATCCTTGCATACTTCCTTCGCTTCGACAACATCCATATACCAAGTCATACAAGCTATTTTATTCAACTCTTAATGTTTCTCTTTTTCACACATTTATCTACAACATTTAAACACATCTTACAGGGCCTACCTCTTCCTTTTGATCCACACACTCTACCTTCATATATTTGCTACGTCACTTGATCCATACTCATCCTCTTAACATGCCCAAACCAACGTAAGACACTTCTTTCACATTCAATTATTGGATTCCCTTTCAAACCACACTCCTTCAGCACCCATTCATTAATAAATTTGTCTATACAAGTTTTTCCAAATATATTTCTTGGATATCTCATTCCAACCAGATTCAACTTGCTCTTGTGTTCCTCCTCCCATACCCACATTAGAGATCCAAAAAATATACTGCCATCTTTGCCCCTTTTAATACTACCTCATTCTTTGCACTAGTCCACATACATCCAACTACTCTCCGAGATGCAGTCACCCGTCTGTCGATTTCACCATCTAGCCTTCCATTTTTACAGAACATTCTGTCCAGACACACAAAATTATTCAATTGTTCTAATAGTTTTCCATTTATACTAAGCTGTCAATCATTTCCTTATCTGTACCAAAAATTATCACCTTAGTTTTGGAGACACTTATACAAAGTTCCAATCTGCCTCTCGCCACATTCTGGGGATTTAATTGCATCCTACAAGTCACTTTCACTCTCAGCCACTAATACGGCATCATCTTCATATAACAGCACGTTCAAATCCGGATTGTCCATTTGTACACCAACCGCGTCCTCACAAGCATCCCTCACACACTTAATCATGAACACATTAAACAATCTTGGAGACATCTCACAACCTTGTCTAACACCCTGATGAATGTCAAACCATTTGCTCAAAGCTTCATCCACCCTAACACATGCTTTAGTTCCACCATACTCCAGCCTATTTGCATTTACTAACCACACATCCTCCCATACTCTTTTAGAACATTCCATAACATACTCATATTCACCCGATCATATGCATTCTCCAGATCAACAAACGTACAATACACTTTCTTTCTTACTGCCATACATTTCTCAATCACTTATTGCAATAAAAATATATACCTGTCATGAAATCACATTACACACCCTTAATCTTACACGCAGTTTTTTTTATAGCCCCCCTTCTCAATTAAAGACTCTCCCAAAAAATTTGCCTGGAATACTCAACAAACTGAATGCCTTATAATTCTTACATTCCCTCTATGGCATTAGGAACTCAAAACGTTCATTGTCGCACTTACAAAAGTACGCCACCTATCACTACCTTGAATTAGTTCTATTCAGTCCACCTCATTCCACCCTATCTCTTTCAGGTCCATTCTAATGTTATCCCATCTGCGTCTAGGTCTTCCAAATGGTCTTTAACCATTGAGTTTACCATTCAATAATTTGAGCACTGTTCTAGATACTTCCATTTGCGCTGCATATCCTTCCCCCCATAATCTGTGAGATTTGACTAGCCCAAAAATGTCTCCGTGTCAGAGAGACTGATGCTTGTATCGGTTACCTACTGGTGCTCGGAATAGCCTTGCGGACTTGGATGCCTGTGTTGGACGACTTTTGTTATAAGTAGTACACAGGGCTGGGCCGAAAGCCCACATTACGGACTCCGCTCGTGGCACTGGCCCAGCAATAGGTTGGACTCTGTGGGGCAGTGCAGTTTAATCGCCGATGAGTGATGGCGTTGGCAGAGCGGTGAAGTCCGAGCCTTTGGATCCGGGCTCTCGGCGCTTGGGGTTCTGGGCCTGAGCCTCTCCGTTCGTGTGGTGAGCCGTTTTAGAGCTGGTCTGGTGCTAACCTGGACAGTTAGTAGTGCATGTGCTAGAACATAGGCATCTCTACTCGTATGTACGAGTAGTGGGGAATTACTTTCCCACACGCAATGGGCGTAATCCCATTCCCCTACACACGGGAAAGANTGTGAGCGGAAGTAAACAGCTTCAGGTACCACCCTGGACAGGTGGTAGGCACGAGTCCCCGGTGCCGGTCATACCAGTGTATACTGGTAGGGGGGGAGGAGTTAATTCTCACCTCCCCGAGTATCCGGCCTGATCCGGATCATCCCACCCTTCGGGGTGGTGGGTTGGAGCTTTTTAGGTACCAGCCTAGAAACTGCCCTGGGCCTTGATGTCCAGGGGCGCTGTGCAAGCCCGGCTGGCTGCAAGTTTACTAGCACTTATCAGTAGTAGTATTCCAACAATGTATTATGATGAGTACAGAGTATGTAACTCATCATTATGTATCACCATTATCTTCATCCCTTTTTAGATCAAATATCTCTCTAAGTACGTTGTTTTCGAACAGCCTACATTTTTTTGTCATGTAAGTTAAGAGACCATGTTTTACAAGCATAAAGAACAAACAGTAAAACTATTGTTTTGTATATTCTGAGTTTAACATTCCTTGACAACATTAAAGATGTACAACAACTTACTGACCTAGTAGTGGCATACATTTCCCGACTGTACTATTTTCCTAATTCCCATGCTAATCTCTAAATAATTGTCCTCAATTTGTGTTTTCCGTGTGATTATAAATTTAGTATTTTCATTGTTCACTTCTAAACCTATTTCCTTCCTTCTGATAAAATGTCTGCATTTTTTTGCAACAACTTCCTTATTATTACCTAAGAAAACATCTGCATATTATAACAGTGATGTACTGTTTAATATTAACCCTTCCCTACCCTTTTGCAATACCCTAATGGGGAGAATGCATCTCCTTGCTTCAAACCATCATCTGTTTCAAAAGTGTCTGATATGTGACATCCAACCTGAATCCTGCCACGCATATCAGTCAAACGTACTTCAATTAGCGTGACAAGTTTTGTGGATATTCCAAACGGGTCTAAGTAAATTTTTCAAAAACAAGTTATTCGAAAATCAATTTATCGAAATCAATTCACCGAATACAAAATCATCGAAAGTAATTTTGTCAAAAATCAGTTTTTCAAACGATATGTTTGTTTAAACCACATTTTTCGTAAATCAATTAACCGAAAATCAATTTCCCGAAAATCAATTGTTCGACAGTCAAATAATCGAAAATTAATTTTTCAAACAATCAATTTTGGGAATTTAAAAAAAATCAATTTAGCAAACTGCGAGTTTTCTGGAAGCTATTTTATCGAGGACTAGGAATCACCTAACCCTACCCTCACCCCCATATAGGAAGGATTACCCCTAACCTAACCTAACATTTTACTATACTTCGTACTTATCGTTCGAAAAATTTATTTTCGAAAACCTCCTTTTTTAAACATTTATCTTGAAAAACAGATTTGAGGTAAATTCATTTTCAAAAAAGAAGTTTTCGAAGAATTTCTAGTTCAAAAATTGGTTTTCGAAAAATTGCATTTCGAAAATTTTATTTTCACCTAATTGATTTTCGAAAAAGATGTTTACGAAAAACTATATGTTCAAAAATTTGCTATGTTAAAAAAATTGATTTTCGAAAAATTAAACTTCGAATAATTGAATTTCGAAAAACTGATTTTCGAAAAATTGCTATTCGGTAAACTCGCTGGCTACCATTCCAAACTTACCCAAAATTTCATATATACCGGTACCATTTTTTTTAAATGTGCATTACAATACAAGCAAATCAAAACTAAGGATATTATTAATTATAGAGATTAAAAATATGTGTCATGCCCATTTGAAAATGATTAAAAATATATTTTATTTTACTTCAACTACATTTTAGTGACATTTTGTTTTGTCAGGGTCAGGAATCCAACTACAGTATGCGAGTTCAGGAGTGTGACTATAAGAGGAGCCAAGAATACTCGAGGTTATATTCAAAATATCTCCACAATGCAGTGAAAGAGGCTGAGAAGAAACCAGCTACGCTTCAATACTCGCTGATGAATCAGGCTCAACTAAGTCTCATGATGCCTGTACGACCTCGGTGAGAGTAGGATTGATGTGTACGAATAAAGGTTGAAAGATTGTCTTCTTTACGACACCAACAAAAGTGATAAAAGTTCATCTAGACAATGTATAAAAATATTAGCGATAATAAGCTTTTTATTTTATCAAACTAGAATGTTAAAGGCAATAAGAATCTTGATAGTCCTGTTAATAATGCTTACTATAGCAACACATATTCAAAAACTGACCATACAAACCACCGACTCAAAGGTCCCCTGTTCAATTCCTGTGCTGTCAATTTGTTTCTTTTATTAGGACTGTTCCATTTAATGATACATTTGAGGCTGTTCCCAGATGTTTGAAAATAAGTTTCCTTAGTTTGTTTAAGAGAATTAAAACAAAAATTACAAAATTAATTGAAACTCAGGTTATTTTATGGTTATAAGATAATATACTAATTTTTTAATTTCCTTAGAAAATATTTGCCACTTTGTTTTCAAATTGGGTGTTTATTAACGAGTGAGCTACCTTTGAAAATCTGAATTTACATAGTTTTACTAAAACAATTTTTTTTGATCGTTGAAATATAATTTTAATTCTTTTTATGTTACATAAAAAAATAGTGACATCAAGGAGTTTCAGTATAACTTAGTTTTTTGGAGCCAACAATATTATTTTTTTCTTGAATTCAAGAAGCATGTCTGTCATTCCAACAGTTGTTTCCTGGATGTTAAGGCAGAAGATGGTTTCCCGCTAGGCAGAATGATCATTGAGCTTTATAGCGACCGTGTTCCAAAGACAACACTAAACTTTTTGAGCCTTTGTAAAGGAGACAGTGGCATGAGTTACCAAAACTCTCCTTTTCACTGCATCTTACCCCCTCTTTTGTGTCAGACCGGGGATGTGGTTCGATTTGATGGACACGGGGGGATGTCCATATATGGAGACACATTTCCTGATGAGAACTTTGACCTCAAACATGTCGGACCAGGTAGGTAAAACACAATGTCACAACAAGGTTGCTTACAGATTTTTTTTTTTTAGCACCGCGTCTTACTACCCGTTCAGGCTATACATCTATGTACTATTTAGACTAATGTGTTAGGGATTAGGAACTATTGTAAAATTGCGGTGTACCAATTGCATTATTTCTTATTTGTTCTTGACAATAAACTACGACCAGCCTCGGTGGCGTAGTTGGCTAACGCGCCAGTCGTGTTGAGCTCGACCGCCGAGGACGGGGAGATCGAGGTTCGAATCTCGGTCGGTTAGAGTAATTAGTACTTAAGCGTATAACCCGAACGGGTAGTAAGACGCGGTGCTAAATATTATTATTATTATTATTATTATTAATAAACTACGTTTCCAAAAAGAATTTTAATGTTGCTCGGTCTTTTATACATTTTAAATTAACTTAAAAGCAACAAACTTTAAACTGACATAAGTTTTATTATTAGTTATCTAAATACTTTGTCTAAAATGCCGATTAATTAAACTTTGATAAGGGGAGGAGATGGATTCTTTAGAAGGTAGTTTTAACCATTCTCCTACACCAATAAGCAATCATTCCAAAATATTGTAGTAGTAATAATAGGAACTATGTTTAACTATTTTAGAGGAATTTGTAATTTTTTTTTATTTCTAAGAATATCCAAGTTATGTTGTTAAAACATTGTTCAGTGATTTGTTTTCCAGGCATTTTATCAATGGTAAGTGTTGGGCCTAACACTAACAACTCCAAGTTTAACATCAGTTTCAAACAAATCATCACACTTAACAACAAATGTGTTGTGTTTGGAAGACTAGTTAAAGGATTCAAAACTCTACAAAAGGTATACAATGATAACTATCAAATACTAGTTTAAGCCAATAACTTTGAATTTCTGTAAATCAATGCCATCCTTATCACTTCTCTAACAAAGAGATGAAGAAGTTAGAATTTAAAATGAAACTTGTATTTAAAATTAAATCTAGAGCCAAATATTGCCTAATGTGTACCATGGGCTAGAAGTTTTGGTCATCCTAATAGGTAAAGATTATTCTGGTTTTGGGTTTGTAGCTTATGTTTTTTTGTGAGCCACTTAAATGACACTAGTGTTTTAAGTATTTTCAAGTGCTATTAAAAGTATTGAAGAACTTTACACCGGACCTATATACAGGGTGGGGCAGAAACAATTAGACGATCCATGCTGAGGAAAGTGATGTAAAACGTGCTGAGGTTTGTCTGGCGTCCGGTAGAGTTCACCTGAGAGACATTATCTACAAAAGTTAAAAAGTGTAATATGTATTTCTGCTTTTATTTAACTAGTGAGTATTAAATTTTCAATTAAAGTGTTAATATTTTCAAGTTACTAATCGTCTATATATTTCAGCCCCACCCTGTAAACGAAGAATTGTAATATAAAAAATATGCCATAAAATAATGCTTACTATGATGCAATATGAAAATGTATTCACATCAACCCCTACCCTCTATTATTTCAGATAGAAAGTTATGGAAGCAAAATCGGTAAACCTACAGCAAGAATAATTATTTCTCAATGTGGTGAATTAATAAATAAATAAATAAATAAGTAAATAAATAAATCTGTGAGATAAAATATACTTAAACAAAATGTGTGTTGTCTTACCATACAACTTAGAACCAACATGTTAGTTTTTAAAAATATTAAGTTTATTTTACTAAGGGAATTTAACATAACCTTTTCGAACCAGCTGATTATATCGGGACACAACTTAAAAAACTTAACAAAGCTATAAAACCGTCAGCCGTCAGATAATCAGTGAGAGGAGAAACCACATTTCATAAATAATACATTTTCGACTGTGTCAGGTATTGAATATGGACTCTTAGTTCAGTATCTTGGTTCAGTACTCAGATGCATTTCTGACTGAATTGTACCGGCTTTATAGCCCTAATGGGAACTAAGCTCAGGACCCTTATTTAAATAGGCCAACACAAGGTCATAGCCAGGGGAGGGTTTTGGGGGTTCAAATCCCCTCCGAAATTCTATGAACAAAATATATATGGCTCTATTTATGGTTCAAAAAATATCAAAATTAAGATACAACTAAAAATTAGGGGGCTGTGTTACCATAAAAAGCACTTAAGAGAGCTTCTAGAAGTGTTTAATATTTATAAATTGTCCAAGCCTTCAGCAGTTAGGGGGTTATGTTGCCATAAAAAAACACTTCAGATAGTTTATAGAACTCTTTATCCTTTAGAATTTTTTCTATCTTCCGGCAATTGGGGGATACCACTAAACCCCCCCTGAAATTATTGGCTGGCTACGGCCTTGGGCCAACATAAAACAAAACATATAACTAATAGACTGCATTAAATTAAACAATCGAATAATAATTCAAAAAATCAATTTGATAAAGAAATAACTTGTGTTACTTAAAACGGGCGTGTGGGTATTTCGAGCCTCAATAATGAGTTTGTATTAAATAGCTTTGATTTACAGACAAATTTAATCCAATTTCAACTAGACCAACTACACCATCAGTTAGTTAAGATCACACTGAAGGAATATAAATAGTTACAAGCTTCTCAGGCACATAACAGTGTTATCACACTAACACATATAAAACTGGGGAACTTTATAACCCAACAAGCTGATTGGGCGTGTTAGTTGAAGCCAGAGAAACTTTGACCAACTAAGAGGTATAAGAACTGATAAAATTGGTGACGGAAGGCAAAGATGATAAAAATGAACAGGAATATTAATACATTTATTTAAATAATCCTAGTAGTGAAACAAGTGAATTAATTGAATAAAGGGATATAGACCCTTCCTCTATGGAATGAAACCTCGAAATCATACAAAGTACTATGGCCGATGGAATGTATGAGCAGCTAAAGAAAAAACAACCATAAACAATCAACTTGTACAGCTCTCTCTCATCTTCTAGCTCCAAGTTCACTTCACAAACTAACCTCCAGGTAAGATACAGTACTGTAAAGTGGTCGGGGCTCTCTTTACCTCTTTATGTGTCAGGGGTACTTTATATTAGTTGGGGTTTAGTGTTTTTAGCACCACATCTTACTACCTGTTCAGCTTATTCACATCTGTACTAATTATATTAATTTGTTAAGGATTAGGAAGGCTGAATTTAGAGGGAGTGTACCTCTATTTGCGTGGAGGGAGAGCGGAAAGCCATTTAGAAAAAAACAAACCTGAGTAAACCCGACCGAGATTCGAACCTTGACCTCCCCATCATTGGCAGTCTAGTTTATTACGAGAATGAAGCCTTAGACCATGCAGCTACCTAGGTGAGTTGGTGTTTAATTATACACTAACAAAATGTTTTACCACCTCAATGGACATTCAAAGATATTTTTGTTTTATTTTTATTAAAATCTCTCCATTTCATCTGTTAGGACTATAAACTTAGTTCTATGTTCATAGAGATATCTTGAATCCACTATTTTACGAATCTGAATCCAGGGGCTGTGGAGCCAAAGTTGTGGAGTCGGGAACAATTTTGGGAGGAGTTGGAGTCGGTAAAAATGTACCAGGCATTGCTATAATTTTTATTTATTTAGTACTGTGTCCTACTACCCATTTGGGTTACACACTTATGTACTAATTATTCTAATGGGTTAGGAATTGGGAAGGTTGAATTTAGAGGAAGTGAACCCGCATTTACATAGAGGGAGTGTGGAAAACCATTTAGGAAAAACCACCCCAGCTCACCCGACCGAGGTTCGAAATTCGATCACCCTGTCCTCAGCAGACTAGCTTGTACAGTGTATTATGAAAACTCAAAAATATGGTTAAATATCGGTTCATCATAGCCTATAATCAAATTTGCAACAATAGCTAGGGAAGCTAAAACTGCAGAAGATACAAGGGAAGCTAAAACCGGGGAAGATTCAAGGAAAGCTAAACCTGGGGAAGATTCAAGAGAAGCTAAACCAGGGGAAGATTCAAGGGAAGCAAAAACTGGGGAAGATTCATGGGAAGCTAAAACCGGGGAAGATTCAAGGGAAGCTAAAACTGGAGAAGATTCAAGGGAAGCTAAACCAGGGGAAGATTCAAGGGAAGCAAAAACTGGGGAAGATTCAAGGGAAGCTAAAACTGGAGAAGATTCAAGGGAAGCAAAAACTGGGGAAGATTCAAGATAAACTAATATTGAGGAAGATTAAAGTGAAAGTAAAACTTAAGAACTATGAGAAGTTTAAAAACTACATCATTGATATGGAACTTATCTTTATATCAATATTTAAATGTATTTTTTAATTGATACTTTTAAAATAAATTTAAAATTAATTGTGCTTATTTAAATTTAAATTACCTACCAGTAACTCAATAAACAAAATATTTGTTTACGTTTTCATTCCAATATCAATATATTTTCATTGCTATTTAATGCACAAATTTTAAAATAAAATTCCTATATAAAACTATCACAAAATTAACCACAAGTAAAGAAGTCAATTTAAGTGAAACTAATTATATTTTAAATGTGGTAGCGCCAATGATAGAGTGAATTATTTTAAAATTAACTCGTAAAGTTTTCATTCAAACCGACATTATTAAACAAAATAAAAATGACACAAAAAAAAATTAATTTTTTTTTAGTATTGTTATATAATATTATATTTTAAATTTTGAAATAAAATACACCAAATCATTGACATCGGTAATCGGTCTGATAGTTAAAAAAAAATCAACATAGTTATGATCAGCAAAATAACTGATCAACCGAGTCATACTTTAAATATAATAATGGAAAGAAAAAATATTCAGTAGACAGTAAGAAAGACATATTTATAATTTCAAAATAAATATTCTACTATAGTGTGTTTTTTATATAAAACGTCTTTTAGAACACACTAGCCTGTAACAAAATCATGCTAATAAAAGAAAAGTGATTAAAACTCACCTAATCATTTCTGGTATTTCAACAGCTGCCTTTGAGGAAGCCACTGTATTATTTAGCTCATCTGCATCTGTCAATATTCCTTTCAGCATCTTCCCAGCCTCTTCACTTTCCACTGGCTCTGAAGAAGGGGGCGCCAACATCTCTGCAGAGGGGGGCACTGACATCTCCGCAGAGGGGGACAACACTTGTTCCTCTTCTGTAATACTCTCTTCTAATTTCATTGATAGCTCAGGTGTCCTTGGGCTTCCGATCATTGTGCTGTTAGATTTAGGGTGGATGTCAATCCTTTCAATAACAGTCGCTTGACGCTCCAAACTTCCAACTCTGTCTGTACTTAGCCAAAATGGTGGTTCTTCAAAGGATTCCTCTAAAGACGCTTCACTTGCTGCACTATTGTTAAAGCTCCTTAGATTGGGAGCAATTAATCCTCTCATTGCTAACAGGATTTTTCTTTTTTTTCTTATAGGTTTTTCTAAACTGCCATCTGTTGATATGTTTAGAGAATTAGCGAAGCCATTTGATTCAGAAGTAGAAGTAACTATTTGTGAATTTGGTAGACTTGCAATCGTAGATACGGGTTTATTATTAGCATTAGATTCATTAGTCTTGGACAATCCTAATTTAAAGTCAAATGAAAGACATTTAATAGAAACTCGTTTAGATTTCCTATCAAATGCTTCACTTTCACTTTCTGCTCTTCGCCTATTTCTCAACAGGTGTTTACTGCAAGGAGCTGGAACAGGATCGGTATGCATCTCCATGTCTCTAGGAGTCGTGGATCGTGGCAGCGACCGAGAACCTCGCTTCATCTTTACAGAGGATTTACCAATCTCTTTGAATGCTTCATCTATGAGTTCATTAGAGCGTGGAAGAGACAAATAACCTTCTTTACTCACATCTAGAGACTGTTGATCTGCTATTTCACATGTACGGGGAAGAGATAAAGAACCTTGTTTTTTAACAATTGCAGAATGAGAAAGTTCTTTTCCTGGGAATTCACTTGTAAAAGAGTATTGTCCCTGATATTGAGCTCCTAGAGAAGCAGCTCTAGCAATACCAGGAGGCTCCATATTACGAGGTAAAGATAGAGACCCTTGTTTACGAACAGAAGTTGATTGAGATATTTCATGTCTAGTAAAATCATTTGTGCCAGGTAGGGACATTGTGCCATAATTTGAAGGTTGCGATAAGGCCAGTTCTGATGGGCCTCTTGTCGGTGGTAGTGAGAACGGCCTTTGTTTAACTATCTTTACTTGTGCTAGTTCACGGAGTGCTTCATCGTAACACTCGAGTTGTGCATTTATTCGCTTGCTATCAATAGTCGGACGTTCAAATACTGGCACAGGTGGGGGCTGCGGAGATTTATGATGGCACTCTTCCCTACAACTCCACGGTAAAATAGACATAGACTGTTGGCGGCAATGTCTTCTTACTCCACGAGGTAGTTTAGTGTTGGACACTTTGGTGGAATGTTCTAGTGAATTATGCAGAGCATCCAGAGACTTGGACTCCAACTTCCTCCCGTTTGTACTTTTGTGACTAGTGTCAGAAGTTTCCTCCATTTTTTGCCCAAATCTAGGTGATGGAAAGATAAGTTTGTCTTCATCTAGATAAGACTCTATTCCTAATCGAGTATTTAATGAATCTGCAGTGTTACCAAGAGCCCAATCTTCAGTACTACATTTCATGTTTTCAATGTTTTCACCACTTGACGATGTTTGTGCAAGCGCTTGTTCCAGTTCATCTTTCAGGGATATTTGTGTTTCTGATGTTATCATGCAAAGTGTCGGATTGACGGGAAATTGTGTATTGCATTCCCACACTTCATCGTAGCCTAGCATGGTGCCATCTCTGCCCAGAGTCCCCGTGACCGACGAAGATTTCTGAAAAACAAGAAAACAAGTTTTTAAATGAAAAGCAACAAAAAGACACAGTCATTTTCAGTGTGTGTAAGTTACAGTGGATTTACTATGGTACTAAAGTTTTTTTCATTGTATATTCAAGTCTATCGTTAGTATATGACGCTTCTAAAATTAAAAAAGGTTCATTGTGTAGTCTATTAACCATTTATTTTGGCAGCACAAGTTTATTTAATTGAAAAGTGTAATATTTACTGAAATAAATTCAAATATTTCAGGCTGATTCAAGAACAAAGCAAAGAGGAATCGGTTGTGAGAATCGGTTAATAGTTTACCTATAAAAATGTGTGAGCTATTTAGAAGATGTTTCAGAATGTATATTAGCCCCAATCAAAGAATCGTGTCTAGACATATAAAAACTAGCTCCAAATAACAACTAAGCTGTTCAAAACAAAATAAAAACGTTCAAATAAAGCTAAAATAAAAAAATTACAGATACAAGTATCTTACAAGCATGTAAGCGACATGTCAGCACTACAAGTAAGCCGAGAAGTAGTAGAGCCACTGTCAGAACAATTAATAAATTGGAGAAAGTATGTTCACTTCACATGTGACAGAAACACATGACAAAAACTAAGACATCAGATACTTATCAATATCTATGACGCAATCTAACACAACATCCTGAAAGACAATTAATTGCCAACAAACAGGATGCTGTCAATAAGATGTCCTTACGCATTGTCATTGTAAGCCAGGGGTCAGACAGGCAGTCCAATTTTATTGGAAGAGCCTTCTAGAGAATACAAATATTTTTCGCACTTAGCATTTATACTCTTTTGCTATACTATTAGTATTATTTTATTGCTATTAATAATATCATCTATCTAAAAGACAACTGCAGATCACAAGACTTGATGTATTAATACTTAAGAGTAGATATATCTGCGAGTATGAAAATCAGAATGTATTTAGTAAACAAACAGACAATTCATCCGACACCTTAGCTCAGTTGGTAACACGTCTGTCGACTGAGCTAAGGGTCCCGGGTTTGATTCCCGGTATTGCCAAAAAAATGCATCACTGGTGAAAATATGGGTTTACCCTCTCACAGTGATGAATTAACGGCCGGGGACTGGATGTTGTGCCTGTTCTAGTCTTAAGTTAAATAATAAGGCACATGAAGCTACTACAGGCCTAGCCAGCTGGTAGTGGAAAATATATGGCTTGAATAAAAAACTGACCACAGGCTGGAAACAGTAACAATGTAAGTGAAATGCAGCAAGGTAATGGATTCAGCAGAACTGAGCCTGAAGCGAATACAAAGTTCCCCACTTTGAAATGAAGAAAGCGAGAATACCAGAGGTAGTGGATCGAGAAAATCCTGATTGTACGGATATAAAAGACAACCAACAACAGAAATAAAGTGATTATGGCACTTCTAGACATGTTAGTGTAACCGATCCAATACTCAAACAAGAAACATGCCTCTACATAAATGTGTATGAGCGAGTGTAAACAAGTATGGTTTTTTTTTTGTTCCTTTATAACATTTTTAAAATCAGATCATACCTTGACTAATAAGTCATCTCCTCTGGATCCATTATTCACTTCCTCACTTTGTTTCTTTTTACTTGCGGAGTAGTTGCTTTGATGGAAGCTGTCCTCTTTCCCGTTAGCATGTTGGTCGTCGATCAAATCGATGGAAGGGGTTCTCAGCAAGAACCTTCCTCGGTTCTCCAAGGTAGGGACTTTCCCAAGTTCAAACTCCGCAGGGAGCGGTTCTTCCTTATCCTGACCGTTACAGGGGGGTTTATTGTCGACAGTGTCCAGAGGAAGACTATCATCACTATCCCAATCACTGTCTGAATCAGACTTGCTGTTTTCTATATGGAGCGTGTCTCCATCTGGCCCGGCTAGTGGCGCACTCTCTTCAGTTTTTTTAACCTATTAATTGGAAAACACACATTATAGAGTAAAATCTTACTAACCAGTGCGTGGATAGACATGAATAGTGAGAATCGGCCAGTCAGACCATGACCAACAATCACACCATCAACCATCTTGGATCTCGAACCAACGGGAGTTTGCTTTCGTCGGCATATTTTATAGAATGTAAATAAAAAAGTTATATTTAAAAACTTTTGTGTGGGCGAGCATCCAATATTAACCATAATAATTTTGAAAATTATATTTTAATGGATGCAGCTACTTCAAACTATTTCTACGGTTCGCTTGATAGATAACAAGTCTAAAGAATATTTTTAGTTTTGCTCTACAAATGTATAAATAATGTTATTAAAATATTTATCACATATTGTGATCAAATTTCTAGTAATACTTAAATATTTATATTTTTTTAAAATATGATTACAGTCAAACCTGGCTGATACGAAGCTGAAGGGAGCAATAGAAAAATTCGAGATATCCGAAAATTCGAATTAGTTAAGATTTTATTTGGGATAGAAAAATAATTTCAAACATAAATTCAGTGAAGTAAAATACAGTAGTGTATATGTTTCATTATATCCTTAGTTTTTTCATATGTACAGTGCAGAATACTGTATTTAATACAGTTTTTCTAAAAATCTAGGAACTTTCGATTTTTTTGTTGTTGTTAATACTCTATGAGTTGTAGCAAACTCTACATTATTTTGTCCCTCACTAAACCTTCTCAAATCTTCGATGGGAACCATGGCCTGTGTATGGTGTAGCTTATAAGATAGAGCCATAGTTAAGCTCATCAAGTTAAGTATTCTGAAAATTGAAAAATGACACCTAGACACAGGAATAGAACCCAGGACCTTTGTCTTAGTACGCCAATGCTCTAACCACTGATCTATCCAGGAATAGTCCCGTGCCCAGAGTCATTCTTCACTCATATTTTAAGGCAGAGTCTGTGATGGACGTACGGAAATCGTCGGCTACAAATGTGTGATTATATTAGTATCACGAGCTATCAGATAACGCAGCCACCTTCGAATCAGTAGTTGGCTTATTGCTGCCACTTGTACAATTATTATCCTGGATAGCTCAGTGGTTAGAGTATTGGCGTACTAAGCCAAAGGTCCCAAGTTCGATTCCCGTGTCCAGGTGTCATTTTTCAATTTTCAGAATATGATATCTAGATGGAGTAATCCTCACTAAAAGCATAAATAATAGCTTTGGCTATTTGATTCTCATCAAGGTAAGTTTGCAAGCTTTCGCTGTAAACAACGGGTATTTTCTCTTACTCATTCAGTTGCTTTGGGTGTAATGTATTATCTAGCACCTTCCTTTTTTCATGTTCTCTTTCAATTGAGCTAGTTTATCCTTACCTTCTGTCTTTTGTCGGTTTAATCTTTATCTCTTTCTAATTAACTCTACAAGCTCACCTGAATCTCCCCATACTTGGTGGAAGGACTATCATTGTTCGGTACGCTGCTGACATCATCATCCTCCAACCGATGATTTCTGGGGTTTCTACTTGACAGCCATTTCTCAGAGTCCCCTCGATCGACCAGAGGACTATCTCCTTGACCTAGGTGTTGACTCGGGGAGTCTGCCCCACTCGGTGATTCCGTGAAACTCTCTCGTTTGGACCTCAGGGAGCCCAGCGTTAACAAACTACGGCGGCGTGGCTCAGAGCTCTATAAACATATTAACGACTAACTTGTATTGAGAGTATTGAAAAAAACAGGGGTAATATTACAATTAGAATATGCTGCACATAAAGTATACAAAAATTCCTACTTATAGAGCAATAACTTCTCAAATGAGTGAAAAGCCTAATCATCATTTTTTACTAAAATGTGTACAGTCACTATTCCTCATTTCATTTATCTCTTTAGACAAAGGAAAAATTGGCACCAAACTGCTATATTAGATTAAACCTTGAAAGTAGAATAGAAGGACAAGGTCTACACACTTACCGGAAAATAGTAGGCCTCAAAGTTAACAACTAAAACAACGCTGAAAAACAGTACTGATATATCGCAAAAATTTCATTATTATGTGTTTTGAATTGTTAACATTGAGGCCTACAGTTTTCTGGTAAGTAAGAAGGCTTTGCCTTTCTAACCTCCTTTCAAGGTTTAGTTTTATAACTCTTTAAGGAAAAATTATTTTGCTTTCTGAGGTAAATTATGTTATACTTGGGACAGGAAAGAGGGATAGGATCACAAAAATGGGAGAGCACACTCAGTAAAGTAAATTCCCTATCCTCTTCTTGTCTGATAAAGGCAACAGTGCCGAAATATTATTCTATTTGTGTTAAAATGTGTATGTGAGACTACTTCTACTATAGAAGACAGAACAAAGGAAGAAGATGTCAACTTTGTACATTGGATTCTTCCCACATTTTTCCTCTTTCCCTGGGTGGGTTTTCTTAATTGAATTTACACTTAGTAGTTTATTTTTTCTTTATTTTCTTCAGTTCCCATTATTATAAATCAATATTGTGAGTCTGTTGTAGTAGCTGAATGAACCAATAATAACACGTTCCTTAATACCTTCACTTTATTTCTAGAGTAAATCTATATAAACTCTATTTAAAAAATGCAAGTTTTGAATATAAAACATGTGTTCTAGCTTGCCATACAATAGTACAGGAAGTTAAAAGGTTGTATGTATGTTACCAAGTCATCCATGACGCCAGATTGGAGGAGATCCCAACTCCTGGGAGGTTTACAAGGAGGCGGAATCACACAGGACCTGGGAGAGTCCTGCACTTCTTCTGTCACCACTCGTGGACTGTGAACACTTTCACTGCCTTCACTTAGCTCGTCGTCTTCAGATGACCGAAGTAGGAACTGGTCCAGCTTCAAGCACTTTTAACGAGGCAATGAAACAATCTCACTGACTGAGCAGCTCTGACATTTTGAAAGAATCAGAGAAATTTATGTGTTCAGGATTCAGTAACCCAATGAGAAACCAATAAGGTTGGGGCTCATTATCATTAAGCCTCAGTCCAGTCGTCTGATTTACTTTCCGTAGTATTGGTCAGTCAAATGTGTGTGTGTGTGTTAAATTATATTGGTTTTTAATTTTCAGTTTTCGAGATTTTAAACAAATTCTGGTTGAAACGGTTTAATAAATTTTCTTGAGACAATGTCTAGAGCAGGGGTCTTCAACCCACGGCCTGCGGGCCACTTGCGACCTGTGGTTACATTTTTTTTTGCGGCCCGCTGTCTCATAAAAAAATATAAAATTATTTCAAGAGAAAAAATGACAAATACAGATATATATTTTACATATATTAATATAATAAAAATGTATTTTAGGTTATTTTATAACCAATTTTTGCTTTTTGTATGAAAAATTATATTGATTTTTAGTACAAATGTACTTTGAACGGGTAAATTACAACTATAGTAGACAAGATCAATCGTGCCACCTCCTTCTATGGAAAATCTAAACATTGGAACAAACCACCGAGAATGTACTTCACAAGAAATCCTAATCCCTAGTGTGAGTATAAGTGTATAAGAATGAGCCAATACGAATATTTATTCAAGCCGAATATTGTCGGTAGAGTATTGCGGCCTGCAAGCCAACGAGAGACAGAAACTTTGGCCCTTGGACATAAAAAGGTTGAATAACCCTGGTCTAGAGGTTGTTTGTATTCAAATGCAAAGATATTTAAAGCTCCTTGTTTTGTATGCCGGCAAGACATTGCGTATCTTTTATTTGGTAAGATATTTCACAATGCCTAATCAACTGGGTTCAAAAATAGAATGTTCACTCACTTTAGGAATAAATCCTTTTTTAAATAGTTAACAAATTCAAGAAAATTTGCATGTCAATTTAATTGGGTTCTTTAAATTCCAACTGTTAATGCATTTTATAGCGTGTATTTTGAATAACAATTTTAAAATAAAACCATGACTAATTGAAAATTTGTGTTTACTATGTCCTCATTGCAAAAAAAAACTTGTGCAGTCCTAATGGAGGCCGGTCTCCGACATGATTCCACCACCTTGAGCCAGCATTATGGTTGGATGAAAATAAAGCCTAATAGTAAGCAGCATTAAAACTATTTTGTGTGTGTGTGTGTGTGTGTGTGTGTGTGTGTGTGTGTTATATATATATATATATATATATATATATAGTGAAACCTGCCTTAAACAGACGCTTTATTAAACAGAAATTTTCTAAAACGGAAATATTTTTCAGTCCCGTGACTTTAGGGTTGAACAACTTGTTAAATTCCCGGGATTAAACAGAAACTGTCTAACTCAGAATTTGGTTGCGATATTTAAAGTTTAATACAAATAAAGGATTTTTTTTTTATATTTCTCTTAATATCTATTCATAATAGTAATTATTTTTTCATGGATATCCTGATCCTGTTATTTTCTTCAATGTGGATCTACTAAATTATTATCATATACTCACTTTTTGCTTCATAATAGGTTCAGATAGTTGACTATCATTCCATGTGTCACTATTGTCTGCATCGTCGCTTTTTTTACCAGATATAGTCACAACCTGAAGAAAAAATAATATTTTTTAAGTTCATTTATTTGAAAAAGAAAATTCTAAAAATGAGCGTCTAAAATCTACTACCTATTCTTAAGTGATCAAAAACTAACAATTAAATTTAGGACTTGGATTAATTTATAATTGTCATTATAATATAGAAATATAATTTTTGGATTAATAAAATAAGAGCAGAATAATAGTAAAAAAAAAGGGCAAGTTGTGTTAAAAATTGTAACAATGATTGAGCTCATCTTTTTAAAGCCAATTAAATAAACTGATCATAAAAAAAACCTTTGTAAAAAATAAAAGGTGGTCACTCAAACTCTAGAGTAAATTCAAGCATAATTCTCGGTTTGCCTGAAAAAAAAAATTCTAAAGAAATTTCCTCAGTTATCAGACTTTTAACAAATTATTACAGATGATGATGTTTTGTAAAAGGTGTATTGAACACACCACCAAATTTTAGTTCTTGATCAAGGATTATTAACAACTAATTCAATCCAATGCCTAGGCTAATAGTCTATTGTAGTGTTATACAATTCTTACCACCTAAAACCTCAATTATGTCTTAAAACACTTTAAACTACTTTAAGCTGGGTCTTTGTTAAAAAAGAAATTGTAGCCATCTCCTGTTAAGAGACTTCACCATGAGCCAGTGCAGATAAGATCCCTCCCTTCCTCCTAAAAAGGAATATTTCGGGTACAACCTTGGAATTACTCTACATCAGGGGCCAACAACCATTTTGCGGCCCCGATTGGTTTTTATCTGATCGAATTTTACATTTATCAATGGTCCTGTGATCACCCTTCATTTCTCCACTCTACTTTTATTTTATTTTTTTCTGTACATCTTGTATTTATTCCTTAAATTCAATATTTTCTCCAATACTAATGTCCCTGCCTTTAGATAAAATACATTAAATAAAAAATATATACACTCCGTTTACCATGAAAGGTCTTACCTTGACTGATTACACTATGATCCTATCTTACAACAGTCATGTTGGTGCTAAAAATGTCAAGTAGAGTGATTTTGATAGAAATTTAAGTTTAGTAAAATTCATGTAGCTTAGTTTTTAAACACCTTTGGATAAAGGCTCTTGTTATTTTTAAATTCTGACTGACAGTGAAATTCGAGCACATTGTAATGACATTGATTTTTCCGTCCTTATTAATATTTAATATTTTAAAGTAAATATTTCCATTTTTCTTCTTTTCAGTTATTTTAAATTAAATTCATCTTTTCTAAACGACAGCCATTTCTATTTTTCTTTATTTTAGCTGCACATGTTCGAAGAATGGTTTATTTCCGGGTTGTATTACGCAGTAGTTAAGAACAAGTGTATAGTTAAGCCATGCCTGTTTTTAGTTTTCACGCTTAGATAAAATCACCCCATTGGTCGATGGAAAGAAATCATGTAGTGACCTGGGTATGAGAGTACGAAACTACGAGGAATACAGACAGACCCAAGCCTTGAAAGACGACACAAGTTGTTACTCGTCTTGACCGAGGGATGTTTTGTTTTTTCCCTCGTGGTATCGGCAAATGAAGACGGGATAGTTTTGTACTCATCTTGACTGGGTGATGTGTTATTTTTTCCTCGTGGTATCGGCAAATAAAACAGACGTGTTTTGTAATGGTCTTCGTGCACAATTCTCACATAGAATAAACTTAATAGGTAGGATCGTAACAAATGGCTCCCATTGCGCGGCACGATATCACGTTATAAATATCATACCGTAACAACATTTGTTGGGATTTTTCCCTATGCGCAAATTTGAAGCCTAATTCCGAGTTTTCCTGGCTTTCCCGATGAGTGGGCACACCGGTATTCAGCCCATCTCTAGTTCGCAAATGGTTAAATAAAAACCAACAAGAAATGCAGACAATTTACTAAAGGCAAGTAAGTAAATAGGCTTAGAATTGAATGCTGAAAAGACTAAGTATATGACCACAGAGAGAACATAGAATATAGACGTTAACTTAGAGATTACTGCAAACAACATATCATTTGACAGGGTTAATGGGTTTAAATATTTAGAAACAATTTTAACTATATCAGATAGGAAATTAGGAAAAGAATACAGTCGGGAAATGTATGCTAAATTACTCAATCAGTAAGTTGTTAACACCTCGCCTGGTGTCAATAAAAATAAAACTCAAATTATACAAAACAATTTTATCGGTAGTTCTCGATGGGTGTGAATTGTGAAACATTGTCTCTTACTTTATATGATGAAAATAAATTTAGGTTGTTCGAAAACAAAGTATTTGGGAATATATTTGGTCCAAAAAGGGATGAGGCTACTGAGGAGTGGAGGTTACATAATGATGAGTTACATACACTGTATTCATCACAAGACACTATTAAGATAATAAAGTCTCAGAGATTATCATGGTCAAGACATGCAGAACGAATGGGGAAAACTAGAAGTGTGTTCAGCATACTGACTGGAAAACCCAAGGGGAAAACCATTTGGAAAACCTGACACAAATGGTAGGATAACATTAGACTGGATCTGAAATAGGGTGTAATGATGTGGATTGGATAACATTAGACTGGATCTGAAATAGGGTGTAATGATGTGGATTGGATAACATTAGACTGGATCTGAAATAGGGTGTAATGAGGTGGATTGGATATAACTAGATCAAGCTAGAGATAGGATGTAGTGTGGTGGACTGGATTGAACTAGCTCAAGATAGGGATAGGTGGCATACTTTTGTAAGTACGGCCATGAACTTTTGAATTATTAATTCCATTGAATAAGTAAGATAAACAAAACAAAGTCTTACCTCACATTTATCTTCTTCATTTGGATTATCAGGCAACGACGCAGCAGAAACTGACCGCTGGCCAACGATGATAGAAGTGACCTTCTTGTTCATGTCGACTGTTTTTTGAAGAAATGGCAGAACCATGGCTTCCGAGGGAGATTTGAGTTCACCAGCGACATCATGGTGGCCAGCCAACATGGCATAGTCCTCTGCCGTCCAGTCTGCCACAAAGGAATGAGTTATGTCCGGACGAAAATATTTAGCAAATTACTTAAAAAGTTCTATTAACATGCACAGCTAATACAGATAATTATGAAACGCGAAAATTTGGGCATATCTTGTATAAATACAGTGTGTCGAGTAATTCAGGAATACAGACAGAATCACACAATTGTGTGAACCAACATAGGAAATAAATAGGACAAAATTACTAGGTTTTGAGAGAATAATACCTGCTTTAATGGTAGCATGGTCCGAGGCGCTAATTTTGCAGTAGACCAGAGTGCCGGTGACCGGGAGATCAAGGTTTGAATCTCGTTCGGGTGGTCTTAAGCTTTTTTTTCCTAAATGGTACAGGTATACTACCTCTAAATATAACCTTCCTAATCCCTAATAACTTTAGCGCGGTTAGTACCCAAGTGTATAAACCGAAAGGGTAATAAAATGTGGTGCTAGAAACAGGCACAACATCCAGTCCCCGGGCTGTGAATTCATCACTGTGACACTATGAAAGGGTAAACCCACATTTCACCAATGATAAATTTTTCGGCCATGCCGGGAATCGAGCCCGGAACCTTTAGCTCAGTATCGAGATACGCTACCGACTGAGCTAAGGTGTTGGTCACATTTAAATATATGAATAAAATAAAAATATACTAAAAACTAAACCAACAATTCTGTACAATGAATGAGAAGTAATATGTCAGTCAGGAATGGTTAGTAATTTTACTAGCGTGTATTAAATTGCCCAGTAATATCGCAAAGCAACAATTAGTATGTTTGTCATATCATTATGTTAATGTGTATTTATCATTACAATATCGATACAAAGGTTTCTGTCATAATTTGTAATTATCATCTAATAAATATCAATTTGTTAACTTTCTTACCGTTGGAGTCCAAGACACTCCGCTGAGCACCGTACTCAAGGAACAGTTGTACAAGTGCCATGTTGCCACACTTGGCGGCAAACATTAGCGGTGATCTGCTGTCTCTATCTACAACATTTACAGATGCCCCATAACGCAGCAAGAGCTCCACCAGGTCTCTGTGTTCTGATTGGGTGGCAATGTGTAGAGGAAACTCACCCAACTGAAAGTAAATTCAAATTGGATTGTCGGAGACAGCTGTGTATGTTTTATGCTAATAGATTAAGACTTACAACTTGGGTGACAGGTTTCTGTAGTATATTGGTCTTTGGAACCATTCCCTCCCGGCTGTATTTAGAATAATTTGATGTTCAAGCCAATGAGACTTTGAGCACACTTAATGTAACATCTTGTAAGACAAATAAAGCCTTTTTACAAACATGTAATGTATGTAGACCCTGATTTTGATTGGAAGAACAGTATGAAAATCCAAACTTTTTTTTTTTGCAGCCAACATTGATAACATTTTACTTTATTAATTATTTGTGTTATTCTATTAGGTAGGTATCTATCAAAATTGACAGCTGAAGATAAAATGACTTGATGTAGAAATATATTAAACTTGTTTTAGTAACTTTAGTAACTAACTTCTACTGTTTTTCATACCAAAATCATACTATACTTAGTGTACACAATTTATACACAAACACAATTGGGTTTTTATCTAGATATTAAAATAAATTATGAGCTTTATAAAATGGCTTACACATAACTAGATAAACTGTGTGCCATTAAAGCGAAGTGATTATAGTATACCCATGTGTGTGCATGTGTGTGTTTTGGCATCATGAATGAGAAGCCCAGGAGTATTATATATTTATATTACATTTATTTTGAGATCTTTTGAATAGTGAGATTATAAAAGTGTAACGTAAATCTTTAATTTATATCAAAGATATGTAGAAAATAGGGGAAATGTTGGCATAACTGTAGATATAATATGACAGGTTCATCAATCAACAAAGACATATTTTTTAATTGTTATATTATTTAAAGGCCGATTTATTTTAAAGTACCCTTAGAATTAAAGATGGTGGCAATTTTTTAAGTATTAATAACAGCTTAAAATTAACACTTTTGACATATTTAGGATGTTTTAAAGAAATAATGGGTTAGTTTGAGGTAAATTTATATCACAGAGAATAATATTTATCAGCGATATAATTGAAGAATGCTTAACTTTTTTTTAAAAGTCTCAAGGCGTCCAAATAAACATGTTTCAAAGGATCTCATTTCAGGATATGATGGCATCACCAAACATTCAAACACTTCCAATAAATTAGTATAATATACCATTATTATTCAACAATGGCCCCTAAAATTATGAATCAATTGAAAAATGATTGTAAGGAGTTCATATAAAATTGCAATAACTGTCACCAGTTAGTTTATGCATGAATACAAGTAACAAGCACTTTACATGTGCCTCATGCATGCTCTCAAAACGAATAAGCAGAGCTTACAAATATAGAGGATGAGATAAATGACTTGAAAAGTCTGGAGATTCTTCTTAATATAATATATATGGATCCATAAGTCATAATTCATGATGATTCATAAGTAAGTTATTGGATGAAAAACGACAGGTTTGTTAGGGTACTTCCTCTACCTCAGACTGCCGTCTGCTGAGTGTGTGTTCCAAACCAACTTAGGTCTAACTTGTAGCTTGATGTCATGGGTAAGGATTGAATTCAACAAGACAGCGTATGTGACAATGTTGCTCCATCGTACACAATTCCATCACAAGACAAAGATGCACCACTGGCTAAGCTCATCTATTGATTTATATAAATAAGCTTGGATGTATCTTATTAATGTGGGCCAAAGCAGTGATTATTGATGAAAGAAAAAAAAATTGTATAGGTATGGATTAGAATCATAATAATATGAAAACTAGCTTAACACCTGATCTGATTCAGATTTCTCCACTGCAGAACTTTAATATGATCAATTATTTTGAGTCATAAAGATGTTTTGTGTGAATTTTGCTTCGGCTATCAAAAAGAGATTTAGATTCTGAAACCAGTCAATCCTGTAAGAAAAAAGACATACATTTTTGTGCCCTGATGCTCAGCATCATGGAATGCAATATCTTCCATTTATATGACCACCTGGCTGTCAGGAATTAAAAGTTATAATAAGCTCCTTCTTAAAAAAAGAGTGTTAAAATGTAAAAATTATTTTTGAGTGTGCTAATTTTAAAAGACTTTGCCAATTCCCAAACACTATGTAAAACTACTTATGAAAATACACACACACACACACACACACACACACACACATAAGTTGTATCAAGCATTCTAGACACAATGCAGCTATATTATAAGGTCGAGTGATCAAACTAGGCCTGGCTTATATAAAAGTAAAATTGACTTTACATTGTTGGAGTCCTCAAAGTTGGCTCCTCTCTTAAGCAGGACGGACGTGATCTCATAGAAGCCGTGCCTGGCTGCGATGTGAAGTCCAGAATTCCCTCCATAGTCAACCGTGTTAATATCTGCTCCCCTCTCTAACATTAGGTTCACTGTTTCCTTCTGGCCACATTCTATGGCCTAAAATAAAACACTATGAGTTACATTTGTTGAACTTACACAATTCTTTAATACTCACCAGTGACACACAAAACTTACTCATACTCTGAATGAATGGATGGATGAAAGCAGGACTGTGAGTCGGAGTCGTGGAGGCGGGAACAATTTTAGGTGGAGTAGAAGTCTGTACAACTGTACCAACTCCGACTCCAAAATAAAAACTTATGATATTATAACAATATATGGTTACTTTGTATCCATTGTCACATATGCAACAGAAACATGGACAGTGAATGTTAGAGAGACTAGGAAAGTGGAGGCCATGGGAATGAAGTTTGTGAGGAGCATGTTAGCTGTCACGAGGAGAAACAAGATTAGGAATGAAATTATCCGGGGAAGAGTTGGGGTACAGGGAGTACATGAGATAGTAGAGGAAGCAGGACTTAGATGGTATGGACATGTAATGAGGATGTTGGAGTACATGAGATAGTAGAGGAAGCAAGACTGAGATGGTATGGACATGTAATGAGGATGTTGGAGTACAAGAGATAGTAGAGGAAGCAAGACTGAAATGGTATGGACATGTAATGAGGATGTTGGAGTACATGAGATAGTAGAGGAAGCAAGACTTAGATGGTATGGACATGTGATGAGGATGGAAAAAGAGAGGATGCCAAAGAAAATGTTGGAAATTAAGTATGTAGGAAAAAGACTGCAAGGGAGGCCAAGAAAGCGTTGATAGGAGCATTTTACTAAACTGACCCGGCCACAGGCTGGAAACAGTTGATGATGGTGCTAATAATGATGATGATGATAAATATATCATTTTAATTTTGTACTTTTTTTATTCTTTATGAGCAATAATTGTACATTGGATTGACAAATGTATTCACACAATGCCAAATAATCTTCACATGAAATATTCTGTATTGGAGAGTAGTTTTACTGCAGTATGTTTTTATTACTAATCAATATATATTAGCCATTTCTGAAGGAGTTGGACTCAGAGTCGGATAGTAGAAAATAGAAATGTTGGAGTCAAAGGTTTGGCGTTCAAACTCCACAGCCCTGGATGAAAGTGATATTTAGTGGGGATTAAAAAAAAATTACATCCTCTTTTATGAAAGACAGTAGGCTTACTAATTACTGGAAAGAGGTATAAGAACAAATAAGAGTAAACCACAAATTATGACTTGTACATTGGAAAGCAGGACACGGTTCACACTTTACAGTGTTGCCAAATTCCCATGGCGCTTAGTCTAAAGTCAGTCGTATCTACTTGTGGTGCTTGCGCAGTCATCAGATGGGCTTATTTTCTCTTCAAAGGGGACTGTCTTTAGCTATTTTAATTAGACTATGTTATCGTATTGTACTAATACCTATTGTCAGAGTAAAAGCAAGTTTGATTATAATAATTGTATTCAAATTTTACCTTATTTAGGCCTGTTAGATTTATTTTTATAGTAATTTATTTCATGTGTGTTTTAATGTTATTAATTAATAATAGTTCACAGGAATAATTAATCAAACTATTTACTAGTAAAAACAAGGTGTAGTCTAACATTAGTAAACTGAGAAGCAAAGAACATCAGACAGTAATGAATGTTTAACACAAGCTATGGTTATAAACAACTTTTTCTATTATAATTAATCGAATCTGGTTATGGATGAATGCACATGCATTCGCATGGATAGAAGAGTGGAAAAGTAAGTGTAATAGCTAAGCCCATGTTCAGCTCCCCTGACTACAGGGCTGTGGAGTCAAAAACAAGTTTGGGTGGTCTGAGTTCGATTCCAGCTTCCAAATAAAAACCTATAATAGTATAACAATATAGACTATGGTAACTATATCATTTTTAATTTATACTTTTGCTATCCTTTAAGGACAATATTTTTAATTGGGATTGACAAATTTATTCAAATATAAATTCACACTGACAAAGAAGATTCTGATAAAGTAATCTGTATCTGAGCATTTTACAGTACGGTAAATTTGTTATAACTAATTAATTTACTGGATTAAAGTGCAAAGTTATTTTAATCGTTAGTTATGATTATAGTCGCTTCTAGATATCATGTTCTGTAAAAGGGTTCGATTCCCATGTCCAGGTGTCATTTTTTCAATTTACAGATTGTTAGAAATTTCTAAAGTAGTTAGAGTCAAACAGTAGAAAAATATAGGAGTCAAGAGTCGAAGGCTTGGCATGCCGACTCCACGACCCTGCCTAACCATCTACCTATTACCAGTGATCTTGAGTGATGCCTATTAAAGAGGGGTTAATTTTGATAATATAATAGGCCTATTTCCTTAAAATAGGCTACCTATATGCACTTTGTATAGCTTGATAAATATTGAATATAAAAATTACAAACATGTCTCAAGTATGTCAGATCTGGCAGATGTTAGATAAGACTTGATCTTCAATTTAAGAATGGGACGCTCTTTATAAATACATTTTAATTTGCTCCAAAAGCTTAAACACATATTGATAATCATGTATGCTGACGTATTAGCCCTCATTTGAAGGAATAGGCTAAAATAGTAAGAACTTAAAATTCAAAAAGCAAACTCTCTTAGAATAGTACATTTATAATTAATTATAAGCTATCCCAAAATAAAATACCGGTAGATATCGAACCTTCCTAATGTCAACAAACCGTATTAACAACAATATCTATTTTTGGAATTTTTTATTTGTGGTTTACTTTGCTAGACAAAAAAAAAAGAATAACTTCTAGGACATTTTAGTGCAAAACTTGGGTAATTAATAAATGATATTAAGATAACAAAATAATCTTAATATTGGTATTTCCTTAGTCTTAGTGTAAGGAGTGTAATTATTAATGTATTTTGGTAGTGTTAGACCTCTAGGACTATAGTGGAAAGAAAATATGTTTCTGATATTAAGGCCCTTCTTCCACTGAGAAAACTAACACAACTCGATACATTAAGGGTAACTGGTCACGTACTATAAGTTGCCTCGTTTCTCGTCCCCACAAGAAACCTGTTTTATATCAGTTGCGAGAATGCAGTCGTCTGATGAATACCTGGTTGTTGGCTACCTGTACTTAAAATCTTGTAAAAAAGGCCCGGAAACAATTTTTGGGTTTATCCGGATTTTAAAAAAAAAACAAAGAAAAACTGTGGTTCAAAATTGACAGTGATTTCAGGGACCCTGTTAGGTTTAAACAAACGTATAGGATGAGTAGAGACACTTTCGAAGAGCTTGAACGACTCATAGGTCCAACTTTCAAGACAATTACTGTCTGTGGCATTTTTTCACCAATAAGTGAAAGCTTGCAGGAAAAACACGAAAAGATCCATCTTTTATATCTGTGCCATCATCCAACTTTTTCAGCTTGGGTCTAGCGGCAGTTGGAATCAGTTTAGTTGTGGTTGAAAAATTGTCTGAGTACAATGTATTAGTTGTTTAAGATTATTTTATCAAACAAGATGTAGCGTAAATATAATTGTAACTCAGTTGCAAGAGTTGGGTTCGATACAAAAAAAAAAGTGAAATGTGGTCTTCAAGGAAAAATGTTGTTTTTCAAAAAAGAATTTTTTTTAATAAAGTTTAAAACTGTACTATGTGATTGTTTGTATGGAATACAAGTGAAACACAGCCTACATGTATCTTGCGACTTAAGTCTGTTATCTTCTTTTTCTTCATTTTTCCCTAATTGAGGCACCGTCTTTTTTTTCAATAAATAAAATAGGTCTATCTTTTACATTGGAAAAAATTTGTTTGGGGGCGGGAGGGGGGGAGGTTCCTCAAATGCCTGATATTTTGTTTAGGTCTACGGTTCCCAATTATCCACAAATGGTTACAATTATAAATTTTCAATTTAATTCATATAAGTTAAATCTTATATATGTTATTTTACCTTCAAAAATGGTGTTTTTCCTTCATTGTCATATATATTAACATTGGCTTTATTTCCTAAAAGGAACCAAACGACTGTGTTATGCCCTTGCGAAGCAGCTAAATGTAGAGGTGTTCTATTAAGTCTGTCTGGAATATCAATATCAAGCTTCTTCAAATTAACCTTCAACTTTTCCAAATTTCCTTGCCATGCAGCTTTGTGCAACTTGCTTATGGATTTATCTTTACCACTAAGGTCAATTTTATAGCCATAACCTTGTTCAATTCCGACAATATTATGATCTTCACTTGGAGTTGTTGGATGAGGAGAAACAGAAAGTTCCATAGAAAATGGGCCCAGATTTGAAGACACATTATCTTTCTTGTCGTCTTTTCGTCCAGTCACAAATTTCAATACTTTTTTCATACTCGCAACACTTGTTATTTAAACGCAGCCCAGTCGTGCCGCCAGCATTCAAGTAGCGCTTTTAAAAAATCAATACTGCTACAAGTACTCATTGCTTCACATAAAGCTAGTTAGAATCATTTTTACTATTACAATTTATCAAAACACCTTTAAATATTTCGTCATTTACATACAGGAACAGAAATATAATAATTAGTATTAGAGCAAAGTGAATTATTCACATTAAATAATTTTTTAATCAAAATAATCCCCAAGTTCCATTCAAATCTATTTACATTTAAACCAATAAACATCATATGCCAACCACGTGATTTTGAGGTTGAAGTGTTATTGGTCATGCCAAGTTACGTGGCGGGGGAAAAAAGTATTTAATCTTGTCTGAAATTTAGAAAGATACATTTTACATTTATATAATATAGCCATTCCTAGGTTTTGAACAAATAATAATTATTAGTAACAGTAAATGTATTTGTGATATTTTATTCAATTTCATGAATATTAAATAAAAATCATCTTGGCTATCAGTAAAAATAGTTTTATTTAAAAGTTGCATTTCTGTTAAGGTCATTCGTCAAAAGAATTTATTCACAATTTTAACAAGTGTATAATTAATTTTAATCTAAAATAGTGATAAATGTTTTCAAATCATTACAGTCCACGAGTCAGTGACATAACAGATTAAGCTTAGGCCCTCCTGCAAGATTTTGCTCAGGCTCACTTTTCCAAGTCATCTAACAACTCAATAAATGTTATACGAACTCATTAATAGTCCTAAATAATTACTAATTTAATAATTACACCCTATAATTACTGTTTTAGCCTCAGTTTCGTGTTATGTCAGCTTGACTTCATGAAGATAAAAAACATTCTCCGCTATTTAAAACAGAATGAAATACTAATTGAAATAATGCTATAGCTTAGTTATAATTTACAACACATATAATAAACATATTCAACTATCTAAACTGTCAATAATCAGGACATTAGTTATTTGATTACAATTATTCCCACCAAATTTATAGTATTTTAAAGTTCCATTTCATGGGGCCCCTTATACCATTGGGCCACTCACACTGCAGGCCCTGCGGGCCTGGGTATTGCGGCACTGCACTAGTTATAAAGAGTCAAACTTTCTAGTTAATATTTTTTGTCTCGGTACCATTGTTTCCTTTCTGAGTAATTTCTCATTTGTAATGTGTTCTTGAAACTACAGTTAGACAGTGGCGCAGGAATGTGTTTACTTGGGGGGGTAGATATAATCATGTGCTGTTATAGGGGAAAACATTTTTTGAATTAAAAAAAGACCAGGAAAATGTTTTATTTAATGATCCCATTGCATATTTTAAAAATTTATTTTAGGCATGCCAAATATTAGAATAAATACACACAAATCAAATTAAGAAAAATTATATCTGATGTGGCTTAGCTAAAAATTAAATTAGGTTTACAAACACCTTTGCCCTATATTCATTACTGGCTATTAAATTACTATCTAACTAGTTTTACCATTTCAAATTTGTTGAGCCTCTCATGGTATGCATTAAACCGACACAGGTGATTTAGTCTACGTTGCCTCATCGTGGGGCAAAGATAAGTTTTTATTAGTCCAGGCAGTGTAATACATCTTTCTTAAGTAGCTAATGTAGCTGGTATCCCTATCAGAGTTTTCAACAAATCTTCAGTGTTTGCTCCAAGCAATGTTAGCTTAGTGTGAATTTTGTATCTGGCCTCAACAAGATCTTTACATTATCTAAAAGCTTTATTATATGATTTTGGAGACTATAAATTATACTCTTTATCCACTCAATTATTTTGGGGGGAGGTAAAATTGACCCCCGTGAATTCCCCCCTCCCCCTTTACTGCAACACTGCCATTAGAATAGTGTCAACTTGAAAGATTTTCTTTGTTTCCTAATACAAAGATTTACCCACTTCCACAGCTCTCCCCCCACTTAATAATTCCTGTTAACTTTGTTGATATTTTGTCTCAGTTCACCGAGTTTTGTTGTCTGACCAATGAACTTAATTCCAAAATATTTGTTTTTAATGTAGATAAATATTAGAATATTGGTGACAAGCTATATACTTGTCTTGTATACTTGTTTTATTTGGACCGTAAATAAGGCAATAGTGTCCTGGTGTGTCGATGCGTCACCTTACCTCCTAGTAGTAGTAACACGGACACGGTACAATGGCCTGCAAGGCAGTCTTTCTAGTAGGAATATTGGTTAATGGTTTGTATAAATAGTGCTTAAGCGCTCAGGGTAAGACCGAGCAAAGGTTGTAATTGAGGTATACTGGCTAAAATATGCCAACACCGTTTGGTACAGCACCCTTACCGTAAGCAGCGAATACTGTCATGGGTGCGGGTACGATCAAGGTTAGCAACCTGGTCTACTCTATCTAAAATTACTACAGTAAACTTATAAATAATAAGGCAGTAGTTTTTGGTCAACTTTTGAGGTGGTTTGAACCCCCCTCCCTAAAGCGCCCCACCCGGTCTATGGCCTTCTTTGCTCTGAATACTATGATTTAGTCCTCTATCGCTTCCACACTCATTCTTATTGGCTGATACAAGCGCTGTATATGGTAAAGTCCCTGCCTAACGCATACACATTTTAAGTTCAACTTTTTGTGTTGTGCACTATTCACTATGTGTCGATTATATTGATCTCTATAATATAACTGGCTGGACATACACATACACATTGCCAAGGACAAAAACGTGACGATCAAGTTTATCGTCTGCTACACTTATGGGGGGGACAGATTTAACGGGTTATTTCAATGTTCTTATGTGAAAACATGTCTCTGATGAATAAAAGTGTTATTGTTCGAAAATATGGAAGTATTATACCACACTTTCTTGAAGAAACATATACATTAAAGGATATAAATTCAGTTTTACAGGTAATAATGTACAAATACGAATCAAATCTTTAACATATTTAAATATGTAGCTATCATCAATATTGTTTACAGTTTGCCATGACTACACTTACATTTAAAGTTGGTTATTAGCTTGTATTTTGGTTCAGAAACCATATTATATTGCAAGTTTGATAAATATTATGAATAAGGTATCTTAAAACTTAATTACATTTGTTTGAATGACAAACTTTGTATAGTTGCCATACATTCAAACTATCACTTAGGTTATAGGCTTGTGGAAAGTATTATTATATTACCATTTTTCTTAAAGCTGGCTCATATCTTTCAGAAACCATGTTATGTTGAAAGTTCGATAACTATAATGAAACAAGTTAGCTAAAAAATGTATTACATTTGTTTGAATGACATACTTTGTGTAGAAGTCTTACGTTCAAATGATAATTTAGGTTATAAGCTTGTAGGAAGTATAGTATCTACTAAACCCTGATTTCAGTAATAATCCCAATCTGTAAGGCTTTATTTCGTACTAGAATACTATCATATATATAATATTTTGGTAGGATAAACGGCCATTTAGAACGGAAGTAGAAATTTCCTTCAAGAAGGTCTTTTATCCTAACTAAACACAACCATTGGGTAGGATTCTGGTACGAGATAAAGGCTTTCAAGCGAGCTTCCTTCAAAAATAATCATATATATTAGGCTTCATCAACTTATTTAAAGAAAAAACAACCAGTTTCGAACTTTGATATGCTTTTCAAAGCTTTTACTAACATATTTATTTAATATAACAACTCACACATTGATGTATCTAATATATTTAATCAAATTAATAAACGGTGTCAAAATGCCATATTGCCTTGTATGGGAGTAAGAGAGAAAGAGATACCCGAAAGTTTTCTCTCTATTACACAATGGTACGTAGACGACAGCTCGAAAATTTCAGCCACTGATGTCCATCCAGTTGTATTATAGAGATCAATGGTCGATTATGATTGCCATTGCATTGTGTAAATCTGAAAATAGCGAGTTTTAATCTCTTTCGCACTATGTGCTATTCACTATTCACTATGCGCTATGCATTAATATAAGCCCAGCAATAAGATAGACTACAAATAACTGTAAAATAAGTGATTTTCAATCAAGAATCCTCCACTTTCATTCAATAATTTTGAGACTAGAGATATATTGATGCCCAAAGTATTGATCATACTTTAGTCAATATTCATATATCAACCTGGTTCTTTAGAATACGATAAACGTTTCTAGTGGTAGTGCTCCAGACTACATAAATACACATAATATCGATGTGTTCCTAGATCTATATAATGCCAATCTATGAGGCTGGACACTTGTCAGTTGTTTTGCAAAGTGACGTTTCGATAGGCGTGGCTCTCTTTCACAGTTATGTCCTGAGCTCTACTCTATTATAGCTTATTTATTTTACATATTTATTATATTTTTCAGTTAATTTACTAAATCTCAATTTATTTTGGCTTATAATTTATACTTTTTTGATTAATTATTTATAGAGGATAGGTAAGTAACCATGCTTTATTCTTAGTATCAAGCACATAATGTTGTTTCTGATAATATTATGAGGCCGAGAACATATTTTGTTAATAGCAACCATAATATTCTCTTATTTAAGTTGTCAAAACTAGGTGTGCAAGGAGCGATTTTGGAATGATTTAAAAGTTATGTAAACAAGGTTCTGTAATTGGACCTATTCTTTACCTTATCACTTCTAAGTTAATTACATTATTCAGGTAAATTTTGAGGGTCACTTACAACTCCATTAAGATGAGAGAAGCTCATTTTACACTTGGAAAAATTTGAAAACTATAAAATATATTATTCCTACAGACCTAAAATTGTACACTTTATTGGTTAAGAATCTACAAACAAATGTTAAATCTTCAGAAATTAAATTAGGCCCTACATTATTTTTACTAGGCTGGGAAACAGACTCTAAATAAATAATATGAAGATACGTTTTGCTGATCAAGGGCTGTCTCAAGTAAGGGAAGCCAATTATATTGTATTGATTATTGAGAGTACACTTTCATGGCGACCACATATAGACAATGCCACTAAAAAAATTAGACCTCTAGTTGGGGTACTCAAGAAACTTTTGTTTAGATTTACTTCAAATGTACTTAAGCATAACTATTTTGCTTTGATTAACTCTCATCTGTCATAACTGAACGTGATCTCGGGGAATACTTAGAAAAGGCATCTCTTATGTTTACTGTTAATAGCGTTGCAAAATGTATCAATAAAAATATAGCCTGTGTCTGTCCACAACTAAGAGTGGTGGTGATACAATTAAAAGCTTTGGCATTTTAAAACTACAGGAAGCAATTATATTTCATACTCTTGTAATAAACTTAACAAATAATTTAACGATTAGTAATCTAAAATTTGTGCAAGGAAACAGAAGGTAAATACCAGACAAGACGTGTGGATGTTCAGTGACAGACCGGGTCTAAAAATATTGGTTGCCAGGAGACAAATGGGGCCCACCCACAACTACAAGGTTATCATTTAATTTTTATAAGAAATAAATACAATTTTAAAAAAATATATAGAAGTGGAACAAAGGTACAACCAAAGTATTTGTTAAATAAATGTATATTTTTTAGTAATCGCGGTATACAGTAGAAACAAAATGTAAAGATAGATTGATATAATTTAATTTTTAAAATTTTAAATAAACGATGGATATTTTAAAATAGTTTGCTTGTACTGAATATTTTACACAATAACAAGTAGTTTGAAAGCATATTTCACGCAGTCCACTATATTAAGAGCAATCATTTGAATTTACTAAATGATTGGGCGAATCTATCATTAATTGCTTCTGCATCCGATTCATCTAACAATTCCTTTTCAATGGAAATCAACATGTATTATTCCAAGTTCTCCTCAGACAGTGAATTTCTTAGCCTTGTATTTATGTACTTTAGCTTTGAAAATGTCCTCGCACATTGGACTTGAGTAACTAACAGTGTGCAGATGACTTTATAAAGTTCATAAAAATTATCATATGCCTTGTCATGAAGTCTGTTGGATACCAGAGTTTTCAGTACACACGATGGGCAAGTGCTACAGATTTTACACCTGTTGCAACTGGAATCCATATTCTCACCATCAATAAGCAATACCTAGCTTTAATACATCAAATTTCGAAGAGAAGAAAACATTTCCAATAATACTTGATCTTTGCTAATTTAAGGAGACAGCTCCAATGCTTCATCTTCAAGGCCGTTCTCTGCAGTAGTTTTAAATGTTGCTGAGTCAAAGCAGGATAAATATTCATACATCTTTTTATGTTGTACGGAGCATGGATCTAGTGACCGGACAGTGTACAATGCGGTCCATTAATAGGTTTAAAGGTGACCTGGCGGTCTATGGGTAAGGTGTCGGACTTCTGTGCTGGGGGTTCGAGGTTCAGTCCTTAGTCCCGGCACAGATTTATCTGATTCCCAAACCCTTCCTTCACCTCTGACAAGATGTGTATTAATCACAACTTGTGAATGTGAGGAATGCCAGGCCTCCACCTTGGTTCGGATCCCATGTTAAACTGTAGGTCCTCCATTTCATCTCACAATCACCCTACCATTACACATTAGCGTAA
>CABFWO010000172.1:168874-182811 GCA_902155825.1 Timema genevievae | reverse complement strand
GGGGGGGGGGGGGGGGGGTGGCTTACTCATTGAAGCAAGAGGGATCATGTGAAATAGTTGGTTATTTGCGTGTGTGAGTCACAGGGAGGTCAGCTCATTAGCGTTATGTGAATGAATGTCTCGAGTGTGTGTGTGTGTGTATTTTCTCTTGCTCACACATCAACTAGAACAAACCATTTTAATGGCTCCTTTTATTACAGTATCTAACTTAGATTTATTTTGAAATTAGATTTAAAAATACAGGACGTACAAGCAGTGATACTTAATTAGAGATTGAATCATAACATCTAAACCAACATCAAAGAATATTTGGGACATACGAGTATATTTAACAACTTTTGTAAGCTCTAATATAAAAGAGTGAATGTATGATATCATATATCTTGGTGAACATGTGCTTTTTGTAAGCATAAAAACATTTTTTTTAGCACCACGTTTTACTAACCATTCAGGTTATACACTAGTATAAAAACTGCTAGACTTTAAACGTATATGTTGAAAATTACAAGTTTTTTTAATCCACACTCCTTATTTTGTAGTCAAACAGAATCCTTCTTAGTATCAAATAATAATACTGTAAACCTTAAGATATTCTTTTCATAAATATAGGTTTCATGAAAACATTTACAAACAGTACTTATCGATATTGAAAGTTATGTAATGTTTAAAGTATTTAAAGTAGGCCTAGTCTATGTCAGATTTATTTTTGCACAATAAATTTGATATCCTATGGCCCCTTTATCTCATTTAAAAATGATTTTATAATAACAATAATGAGTCTCACTATTGATATTATTTTAATCGAATACATACAAACCAGTATGTAACATAAATTATAAATATTTGTGACTTAAGGTGCGGCCAAAAGGAGCGCAAGTATTTTTTTACACTTTTTATAGAATTGAAACTTTTTGGCCAAAATAAATTAAATATTTTTCCAGTAGCAACATAGAGTTTAGTTTTCTGCATTTATTTTAATATAGTTGGAGGAATAACATAAATGTTTCTATTTTCCCAGGCTCTGAATTGAAATCACGATGACTTCTCAGCAATATTACCCTCACAAGGTAAGACACAGAATGTGTGTGGAGATTGTTTTAGCACTGTGGTTTACTACCCTTTCGGGTTATATTCCCCCTACCCCCCAGTGCACCCATCCGAGATTCAAACCTCGATCTTCCCGTCATTGGCATTATAGTCTACTGAGAAAGTAGCGCTTCAGACCATGCAGCCACCAAAGAGAGTTATAAATAAATAATTGAAGGAAAATACATATTTCTAATTAATGCATATTGTGGCTTTTGAGGCATAGCTATATAAGGCCACCTTACAATAAAATGTTCTTGCATTTGCAATAAACTGCCCTTAATATAATCATCTCGACATACCTGACACCAATCACTACAAGGCAAGATGGCATCTTAGACCACGGGACTAGTGATGGGGGTAGGTTTTGAGAAGAGCTGAAGGAGGAATACATTTTTACAGAGTTCTAGTCAAAATCTCTTAAATTTTTTCTTATTTTGGTTTTCTTTCTCTTGACACATTTAAAAAATATGAAATTTTAAATATTTTAGACATGCTTGATTGTTTTTATAGCCAAGCATAGGGATGTGAAAAAAATGTCGATACTTTATTAATACTTTAAAAAATACTAGTATTTTTTTTATTCAATACTTTTTTCCGATACTTTTACTGATAACAGTACTCACACTTCGGTATTGGATCGGTATCGAAAGAAACAACTTTTTTGTTATCTTCACTCATGCTAGGATTAAATGTTTACTAGGGTGGACTGTGGAGGAAGAAATGACATTTTCTCAATTTTCACTCATTTTCTGCGTGACAAGCAAGAACCAACTCCAGCATTCAATATATTTTAGATCGGCATAATTAACAGCTGTTCTTTCATCTTTATTTATCAATACAACCAGACTGGGCGATTGGTGAACAGTGTACTACCCCTTTATCAATGACCACTGTCATCACAAACTAAACAAAAGCATTTCTTGTAGAGCTAAATGAACTCACTCACTCCAAGCAAATGGATGAAAGAAGTGTAACATAAGTATAAATTAACATGTTAAAAGTATATAATAAAGTGATGTTCCTTATCTGTTTGGTTTTAATTCCTCTCCTTATTTAGTGTTGAACAGTTATGTTAGTCTTGACTGGGCGACATTAGTACATGAGATAGTAGAGGAAGCAGGACTGAGATGGTATGGGCATGTAATGAGGATGTTGGAGTACATGAGATAGTAGAGGAAGCAAGACTGAGATGGTATGGACATGTAATGAGGATTTTGGAGTACATGAGATAGTAGAGGAAGCAGGACTGAGATGGTATGGTCATGTAATGAGGATGGAAAAAGAGAGGATGCCAAAGAAAATGTTGGAAATTGAGTATGTAGGGAAAAGACCACAAGGGAGGTCAAGAAAGGGATGGGAGCAACAGATAACAGAAAGTGTGCAAGTGAGAGGAGAAGAATGGAAGATATTAAAGGAGGAATAATGGTGGAAAGATAGAGGAAGATGGAGGCATTTTACTAAACAGACCCGGTCACAGGCTGAAAAGAGTTGAAGATTGATGACAATAAATATAATTTAACTGGCCAAAATGTTGTTTATTCAAATGATATACTTGAGATAATTTTATCTGTTTTAAGTTATAGTAGTTAAAAGTTTTATTGTTTGTATCGTATGCTGTTCTGTATTTAAAATATATATATGGTTGAATGTTGCAGTGCACTCCAACTGTGTTTCCCGCCGAGCCATTTGACGCAAATGCTGATGCCGAGACGCTCAGGAAAGCCATGAAAGGGTTCGGAACAAATGAACAGGCCATAATAGATGTGTTAGCAAGGAGAGGAATAGTGCAAAGACTGGAAATCTCGGAGGCCTTCAAGACATTGTATGGCAAGGTTGGAAACTTTATTTACACTTTTACTCTGCCATATTAACATTTTGAATGTGTATTTATTTTGTATCAACCTTTACACATATAGGGGAATCATGCGCTTTGGTTATTGGTCAAATTGATTTCCAACCGAGTAAATATGATAAATTGACCCCCTTCAAGAACACCTTCCCCTCCTAAAACACTGAAACACATCTGCATTGGTCACACATTTTTTATTCAAATCGGAGCCTTTCGGAGTTAGGATCAATGTCACTCATTCAAATACAGTTGCGTCATAAAAAATATTTTACATTACCTACCAGTAAGTGAGATTTTAACAATTTACTGGCAAAGTAATAGAATCCATTTCTTTACTATTCTTATCCTAATTCTCACTTTAATATAGCTAGTTAAAATTGTTACTAAATATTTCAATATAGTAAACATGTCAAATGATACATGTTTTCTAGTAATCTCTGAATCAATGTCCTCAATCTATGCTCTCTATAGTATAGTTAGACCAGAGTTGAAACAAACCTGGGTTTAATTGGGATTTTTGTGGTTTAATTAAAGGTATTATGTGGTTTAATTAAAGGTATTATGTATGTTATCTGATTAAACCAATAATTCAAATATATTTTAACTATTCAGGATCCAGAGGAACATATTTTAATTTTAATATAGTTAGGAAAGGCGTAATAAGAGACATAATAAAGGAAAATAATAATACAACAATGTAATTATTGGCAACAATACTGTATAAGCTAGAAGGTTGTGGGAAAACAGACTGTTTTTGTAGAAGGAATAGAAATAGGTAATAGGGGGAGGTGAGACCATGCATTAAATTACTGACAACCCATCTGCAGAATTGATTTGTTGCTTTCTTTACTTAAAGATAAAAGGTAAGAACTTTTGTTAACCCATTTGCTTTTTTGACAAAATATTATTTCTCTGGCCTAGCATTAATACAGTGTAGGTACCTTAAAATTATATTACCCCAAGTGAGTTGCTAGTTGAACATATTATTTTGGTCAGCCAATTAAAACATATTTTATAGCTTAGTCTATTGTATAAAATCTGTAATTTCAAAACTTGCGTAAAACACCATGTACAAATCAATGTATTATTATTGGGTTTGAACCTAAAGGCTTTCATCAGAATTACTAACCATTTTCAAAAAATAATTATACAATTGCTTTGTGTGCAAAATATAATTAGTTTTTCTTTGGGCTGGGTAAAATTGTAACAACCCTGAGTTAGACTCAATTCAGCACTGGTAGAGTGAAGTTGTATTGCTGTTATTCACACAACTACTGCTGTTCAAAATGTCACACAACTGCTGCTGTTAAAAATGTGTGCCGCAGTTTAAAATCCCACCAACTGTGAGGTACCCTCATTGATAAGATTCCTCTTAGCCAAAAACTGTAAAGCAGTTGATGAAATCCATTGTCAATTTAGTGAAGTTTATTGAGAGACCGTCGTGAGGGAGGGTGGTGTGAGAAAATGGTGCTGTAGGTTCAAAAAGCAAGGTCTACAATGAGGGAAGGAGTGGCCGGCCGACTGTGGTGAATGATTAACTAGTTAAGAAGATTTAACGAAAAGGTTTTAGAGAACTGCCGATTTGCCATTTTAGAGCTTTTCCGTCTGTTCCCACATATCTCTCTAACAGTTCTTTTTGAAGTGATAAGTGAACCGTTAGACTATTAGAAATGTTGTACCTGGTAGATACCTAAATTACTTTTGGAACAACATGAGGTATAATGGATGGGGGTGGCATTCACCTTCATTAAACATTACAACAGAAGGTGATGCTTTTCTGAATCAGATCGTTACGGGTCATTAGACTTCCGTCTTGTACGTAAACGTAGAGATAAAAAAAAAATATCACTGGAGTGTAGCTATACTCATTCGTGAAGAAAACCAAAGAAGTGTAGGTTTTTTTGTTGTTAGGAAACTCGAATGGCAACTGTCTTTTTGGGACATAAGAGTAGTATTGTTATTAGATCTCATGGACTGGGACAAAACAATCAATGTAGAGGCTTATTGTCAATACACTAAACAAGTTAAGGAGGGCCATTCATAACAAACGGCAAGTCATGTCGAGCTCTGGGGTGGTTTTTTTTTGCACACTAATGCCTGGTCATATACTGCCGTGCCGTACTCAAACTCATTGACTGTTTGTCCATCGGTTTCACTAATCCCTTTGAGAGTGGATGGAACTCAAAACACACCTTGTTGCTTAGTCTAAACATTTTGAACAGTGAACATCATGGAGATAAGGAGATAAGGTGAACACTATTGGTGACATTGGCTGGGTTTTTTTTCAGGTGAATGTGTAGTAAGTATAGATTAAGCAAATCAGGCATGACATTGATATTTGGAAAAACAAGGACAAAATTCTGAGTGTTTTGGATACAAACAAGCCTCAAACAAATTGTGGCCAGCCGCTCGAGACAATGTTGACCAATCACTGTTGGAATGATTCACTGTCCAGAGGTCTTAAGGGGGGTGGTTCTCAATGAGCCTGTGCGGAAGGGAAAATCTTACTGCCTGCCGGCACCACAGCAGTCCTAAATTCATGGAACATTCGTTGTGCAGGAAGGAAGTGATGCAATACACGAGGGCAGGGCTCACAACATGTCACCTTTTCATCTAAAAGCTACTTGTTTTTTTTTCAAAATGTCACTAACGGTAACTTTTTTCTTAATCTCAGACATATCTCCTTCCATCTTTATCCCTAGACTCTTACTTCCTATTTCTTTAGTCAATATTTTGTCTAGGTCTACCCAGATTTGATGCCCGATCAATACATAGAATATCTAAATATTTTAAAAAGTACTTGGATACCAAAATGGTGGTGAGTAGCTATATAGTTTCAAGTACCTTCATTTCGATCTTTTTAAAACCTTGAAAGGCAGTATTTTTTTTCCCGTCAACTTGAAGGGGTTTTTAGTAAATTTGTTTGTATTTAGATAGAACAAAGTAAATTAGTTAGTCGTTGGAAGCAATAATAAAACTTGACACAGTCTAGTTTGTCATTTTAATATCGTATCTATTTTGAATGGATAGTAAACACAACTATCTAATCAATTAGTTGGCTTTGTTTACCAGTTGTAGCTTGAACTATGGACAGTACTAAACTTTCTGAAAGTTTACAAAATTATTCATGAAAATATCTTATCATTGAAAGTGTTACGAGCTATTTTTAGAAATCATCTTGTTCATACAAAGTATTCTGAAAGATGTTTTTATCCTGTATTGGTATCCACTCAGGTTCTACTTACATACAGGGTGTCTACCATCTGGGGAAACTGGAATTAGTCTGGAATTTGCAGTGGTCAGAAATAAACGGGAACAAGTCGGGGAATTTAGTAAATAAATAAAAATATCCAGGTAAATGTTATTTTACTGGAAATATGAAATATAATTATTGTAAAATCAGTAATTACAATGTGATTCAAAATGTATTTTTTTGTAGTTGTATAATATATTTTATAATCTTATAATTCCTAGTAACTATGTTAATACAAATAAAGAAACATGTCTATTAAAATTTTAAAACCTATAATTATTCATAAAAAAAGAGGGGAAGTAGGATGGGTGTGACATACTTTTTAGTTGGGAATTAGGGGAAAATCGGGAATTTTATCGATCAAGTTGGGTAGACACCATGATTTTTTTTTCTAATTATGTTAATGGAGTGTAAGTGAGGAGGTAGAATTTTAGAGTAAATGTACCTGTATATGCATAGAGGTTGAAAGAAAATTCTTACGATATACCTGACCAACCAGGGTTTGAACCCCAATCTCCTCCTGACTGGCACTTGATTGAGACTTGAGAGTGAAATGTTAACTCATGCGACCATCGATGCAGGTTTTTGACAGCCATTTCCCTAGAAGAACTGTCATGATGGTTAAGTTGACTACCAATCTGTTGGAGTTTGCATTGAATGTTTATTAATGTCTGGGAAAAGTCATCTTTTTTTACAAAATGTGGGGATTTAAGAAATTATAGGTAAAAAAAAGTCAAGGGTACTATACATTTTTAAAACTGGGAGTCAGAAAGTGATTTTTTATTATAAAAACAAACAGAATTTCACAAAATCTAAAAAAATTAACAAAAATACTTAGCACCGCGTCTTACTACCCATTGGGATTATACGCTTAAGTACTAATTACACTAATGGGTTAGGAATTGGGAAGGTTGAATTTAGAGGAAGTGAACCCTCATTTGCGTGGAGGAAGAGTGGAAAACCATTTAGGAAAAACCACCCCCAGTTCACCTGACCGAGATTCGAACCTCAATCTCCCTTTCCTCGGTGGTCTAGCTCAACACGACTGGCGCGTTAGCTAACTACGCCACCAAGGCGGGTAAAATGAACAAACCGGAACATTTGTGAATTTGGGACATATTATATAACTGCAAGGTTTAAATGGTAGTCGTTTACATAGGAAAAGAATAAAACAGAAGAACTGAACACCTTGTTTCGGAAATATACCATATGTATTTTACCCACCCCCTTTGAAACATTAGATTTCAAAGCGACTGCATACATTTCCACACCTAGGTCAAATCATCCTGCTCTAAACACACATGATAAGACTTCATACTGGTCAATTTTAGGAAAAAGGAGTTTCGTTGATCACCCTGTTACATCGGCATTGAACACTGCTTTCACAGAGATAGAGCCGACAAACAAATTGTATGTTTACAGGATCTTCTGAAAGAGTTGAAAAGTGAACTGGGAGGAAAGTTTGAGGATGTAATATTGGCATTGATGACGCCTCTCCCGCACTTCTATGCGAAGGAACTACACGATGCTGTAAGTGGAATTGGGACGGATGAGGAGGCCATCATAGAAATCCTATGCACCCTGAGCAACTATGGCATTCGTACTATTTCGTCCTTCTATGAGAACTGTGAGTATCGTTAGGGAATTCTCTCACCAACAATTTGTATGGATTTTTTAAATTGTTCCTTACAACTCCATCTCATTCCTCCTTTTCTCACACACCTCCTCTTTCCTCCCTTTCATACACCTCTCCTCATTCCTCCCTTTCTTACACTTCTCCTCATTCCTCCCTTTCTTACACCTCTCCTCATTCCTCCCTTTCTTACACCTCTCCTCATTCCTCCCTTTCTTACACCTCTCCTCTTTCCTCCCTTTCTTACACCTCTCCTCTTTCCTCCTTTTCCTACACCTCTCCTCATTTCTCCTTTTCTTACACCTCTCCTTAGTCCTTGTATTTTTTATCTAAAATAAACTGTCTTTTTGATCAATCATTTTATTATAACTACTCACTTCTACCAATTCCCATAAAACTGTGACCAACTGGGTTTTCAGATCTGAATTAGAGATAATTGTTTGCCATCTCTCGAATACTAGAGGTCTTAGAGGTTAAGGGAATAGTTGCATTCCCTCTCTAAACATGGGTATTAGTTGAGTGCACTTTGTTTCAGTGTATGGCAAGTCTCTGGAGAGCGACCTCAAGAGTGACACATCAGGTCACTTCAAGCGGCTTCTTGTGTCTCTTTGTATGGTGAGTTGAGTCGCAATACAACTAGATTAGCGCTAACATAGTTGATTGAATTTGAAATTATGACAAGTCTCATGGTCTTATTCTGGCTATGATCATGTTTATATTAAATTCATGTCATACAAACCATACTTTCTCGCTATCTTACAGGTAGAGAAATTATTATAATCGTCAAGAAAATCGAACTTGAGATTTTGATGAATCTTGAAGTTTCGTGACTCTCCGAATCTGAAAAAGTAGTTTTTGAATTTCCGTCTGTCTGTACCTCCGACTAGAGCCTAAACTATTTTACCGATCAGGCTACAACTTGGTATCTAGGGTTTTCATAGGGTTGCCCTGAGGTGTTTTTGGAATTGGATATCTAACTCTAAAATTAAGGGTAGTTTACTGAAGGGCAAACTGAGTCGATTTTCTCAAAATAGGCTCTAACGATTTTGATTAAATTTCATTTCTAAACATTTCTAAATATTTCAAACAAAATGGCTACCCTCAATATTTCGGCAAAATTACTTTAAGGGCTCTGGTCTGATGCGTAAATTATAATTTTTTATCATATCTCTGAAACTATTTGAAATATGAAATTACTTATCATTACAAATATGTAGATATATTTATAATACAAATATTTTATTCTAAGTATATTTTTATAAAACCAATAACTTTCAAGCTATACGCAAATATTTATATTTTTTAACTTTTTGAACACTAAAGGTAAAGCATTGCAACTGTAAAAAAATCTAACCTGAAATGTTGAAGAATGCCGACGTCTTATGACCCCCCGAACCCTAAAAAGGGGTCTTTGCAATGCTGTCTGTGTGCCTGTATAAACTTATTAAGAATAATTTAGTAAAAGGCGAAAAGAGAGAAAAAAATCAATTTTCTCAAAATTGGCTCTAACGATTTTGATTAAAACTCGTATCTAGATGTTGATCAAGATTATAAATAAACTGGATATTTTCATTTTCCCATGAAAATGATTTATAGTGTACTTTACACAAGCGGAAATATCTGTATCTCCGCAAACTATTTGAGATACTGAATAATTTATATAGTGCACCGACATTGTTCCTTTCAAAATCCTAAAGGATATTCCCTGTTCCCTACAAATTTGATACAGGTCTTCCCTTACTTCTTCAGCATGTTTGAGTAGCTCTTTAGGAATTCCATCTATTCCATATGCTTTGTTGTCTTTTTAATTAATTCTGTTCTGACTGTGGTAACCTCTTTTTCTTTGTCAATAACTTCATTTTCCAAAGCACTTTCCCTTATTTCTCCTCGGTAAAGATTTTCTAGGTATTCTTTCCATGTTTTTGCTTTGTCCTCATTTTCTAATAATAAATTTTCATCTGATTCCTTTTGAGAATTAGGTTTAGGTTTTATATCTGAAATTTAATTCTTCACATATTTGTATGCTAAGTCTTTTCTTACTTTTCTAAGGTGCTCTTCCTCGGTGCTTCATTTCCCCTCATTCCATTTTTATTTGCCTGTTTTCTCTTTGTGATTAATTAATTATTTAATGATGTGTATTTTCTTTTTTCCCCTTTTCATTTCTTGAGCTCTTGTATTATCTTCTGCTCTGTATTAAGTTTAGTATCTCTTCAGTAATCTTAAGGCTTCCTTGCCTCATTGTTATTCTTTCCCATCACTTCCTCTGCAGTTTCTTTTATTGTTTCCTTGATGTTAGTCCATCTCTCTTCTAGAGTTCCATTTTTTTGCTTGTTTTAGTATTTTCCCTACTCTTCTGACCATACTTCCCCTTTCATTCCTCTGCTATTAGTTCTTCAGAGTTCCACTCTCGGTTGTCTATTTTCTTTGGCCAACTTTTTAAACTTAATTCTGGATTGCATCATCACTAAATTGTGGTCTCTATGAATGTACTTTCTAGCGTAACTTTTTCACTCTTGACTCTTTATTTTGTAAGAATATAGTCTATTTGGTATCTTCTTGTACTTCCAGGTGGTTTGCATCTACGTCTTCTCCTTTTGTGATTCTTAAATAAAGTATTTGGTTTAAGCTTTGATTAAATTACTATGTTACTAATTTCTATTTTGTGACGAATGAAATATGGAAAGTTTAATCCATGCTTATCATTTTGTGCACATAACAACTTTATATCAAGATAGTAATTTAACATAATTCTTCAGTTATTTATTTGTGATTGTTTGTAGGCAAACAGAGAAGAGAGTCAAGTGGTGGACCCTTCCCAAGCTCGGGCTGATGCACACGCCATTTTTGAGGCAGGTCAGTGTATTATTTTTACATCATCCTTCATTGATAGTCATAGCATTGGTGGATATTGGTTAATAATTATTTAAATTAATTTATTGGCAATAAAAAAATCTCATTTAGTCGGACACTCACTCACACTCTCAATCACTCACACTCTCACTCATTCTCACTCTCACTCACACTCTCACTCATTCTCACTCTCACTCATTCTCACTCACTCATTCTCACTCTCACTCACACTCTCAATCACTCTCACTCACACTCTCACTCATTCTCACTCTCACTCATTCTCACTCTCAATCACTCTCACTCTCAATCACTCTCACTCTCAATCACTCTCACTCTCACTCACACTCTCACTCATTCTCACTCTCAATCACACTCACTCACACTCTCATGCTTGATCTCTCACTCATGCTAATACCTGTCTAATGATTACCTTTTCTACCTGTTTATTACCTTTCTAATGATTATCTTGTAATGACCTAGGTATGTTAATAGTTTATTAAAGAGGGAAAATAAATTTACGGAATATATTTCATAAGGGTTTGGTGAAAAATAGATAAATCTACTAGGAACCATTTACAATCGGTGTTTTTTAAGTCTTCTTATAAGCAGGAAACAAAACATTGTAAGTTTTGATTAACATTTTTGTAGATAAAACACTGGAATGAATTCATTGAAATGTAACAAAAATATCTGATAAAAATGACATACACTATCTGATCAAATTAAAAGGAATTTCTCTAAAATAAACTACAGGGTGTTTCACTCACTTTCAACCCCTGAGTTTCCCCTATAACGTTCAAACTAATGGATGTAATTGGTGTATGAGAAGCACTCAGGGGCCGAGAGTGAGGGAAATACTATATTATTTAATGTCAAACCACTGATAAAAATAAAAATCCTAAAAATGGTCACATTTATTCCATTGTTACTTGTGTCTAGAGCAGAAGGGGAGCTCATAACTTCTTATATGGCCTTGCTAACTTGGGGTGTATAAAAATAATCACTTATATTCTCGCCAACTATTTCCCAATAAATAATGTAACTTTAAAAAAAGAATATTGTTACTGTCATCATTCATCATCATTGATTTTAATATTAATTTTCTGTTCTATAAAATTGGAATGCTATTGAAAAGATGGAATGTTTGTCATGGATAATGAATTAGAATTTAAATATCATGTTCTCGAATTTCAAATACTACTCAAGATGGCTGTTGTATTGATAGCAATTTTTTTATAGCACCGTGTCTTGCTATCTCTTAGAGTTATGCCTATGTATTAATTACTCTAATGTGTTGGTGATTAGAAAGGTTGGATTTAGAGGAAGTGCATTCACATTTGTGTTTTTTGGGAGAGTGGAAAAACCATTAAGGAAACACCACCCTCAGTGCACCTGACCGGGATCGAAACCAGATCTTCCCGTCATCGGCAGTCAGTCTATTGTGAGAATAATGTTTTAGACTCTGCGGCCAAAAAAGCAGATTATACATAAAATGAATGTTTACTAGCTTCATCTTAGTGATAGATTGGCTTTGTATATTAGACTTCACAACTTTAACAGAAGTAATTTTGACAAATGTATAAATGTAGCTAGTTTTTTGTGTGTAATTTATGGCCCAGTTGTACGGTGCCTTTCAATCAAAGAAATGGTCTTGGCCAGACCGTTCAGTTGCTTAAAATTTGTCTACTCGAGACCTTGCTTTCTATGTCAGCCTTAAGGCTATAAAAGGTGGGGGAGCTCTGTCAGGGGTAGTAAAGCGGTCTCGGGGTCACTTCCCGAGAGTGACTGTTTCCCACCCTTGAGCTTTTATAGATTGTGCGGTGGTAAATTAGGCAAGTCCGGAGACAGCCGCAATCGGAAAAGGTTTCCGGGAGTTTTAAGACTTTCGCTTTTTTTCAGTGTCGGAGCTATTATGTTAAATATATTTGTTTTCAGGTGAAGGCAAGTGGGGTACAGACGAGTCTGTATTCAACTCTGTCCTTGTGACACGAAGCTATCAGCAGTTGAGACAGACATTCCTGGAATATGAGCAGGTCGCAGGTCATGATATAGAATCAGCTATTAAGAGGGAGTTCTCTGGTAGCGTTGAGAAGGGATTACTTGCAATAGGTTAGTCATAATGCTTACTAATCACTAGTGTTCGTGTCGTTCTACAAACTTTAAAATAAATGTGAAAAACACTAAAATTGTATTCTATCCAAAATTATGTTGCGATATGAGCTTACCTTTTTCCCCCATTAGTACTTTGTCGATGATGATGAGGCTTATCTTGTAAAGTGTGGTTTAGACCAAGCAGGAAAGGTAAAAAAAAAGGGAGCTATTTCGGTGGCATTTTCTCAAATTAGCACCGCTATGTACCAAAAGGCTATTAAATGACATGTAACGCCTATGAGAAGAAACCTACCTAGTCTGACCATTTTGGCCTACACATAACCCAAACTTAACACTATGGCGAGTGAATCCTGGCTGGTCTAAAAATAGACCTTTCCTCCTTTTCCCTCTCAACTTCCAAAACTAAGGGAAACCCTCAAAAAACAACAGGAAACACTCGAAGAACACTATAAATACACAACTAACCTAAATAAAGAATCACATATTTTAAATTAAAATAAGCCAAACAAAAATATTCCAATCTATTTACAATTTTAACTCTATATATACAGTTCAGAGACTGAACAACTAAAGGCGTGCTGACACGATTATTTTCAAACACTTGTGTTATGACTTTAAATCACAATAATCATTTATATAAATTAATCATTTATATAAATCTATTTAAGAGTTAACTTATTTTAAAATAATCATAAATAATTATAAAATCAGTTTTTAAATGCAACTTTGATAGTTGCTAACCAAAACATTAATTATGATTCAATTTAATATTTCTTTAAGCTTGGTACTTAGCTGGGAGCTCATAGTACAGCACATACATACCAACGGGTGCTTAAACGTGACGATTCGTTTTTTTTTCTCAAGCTCATTGTTTTTGAGGTACCACATTCTCCTGATGTCTTTGTTGGAGCAGAACTGCTCACCTCGATGGTAATTGTGGCGGCAAGACATCTTTTCCTACCTGTTTCATTGCCTTTTCCCTTGATGAATGCTGATCAGCAGTCTCGGACTGTCATAGGGCTATACGTTTGTTTATTCATTGTTTGACTATAAATATTCCGGAATTCTTACAAACTCATTGAGCTAGAACTCGCCGTATCATACAGGAAGCTAACACCATTAAAACTTATTTTTGTAGTGTTTACAAAAAA
>CABFWO010000172.1:149254-167458 GCA_902155825.1 Timema genevievae | reverse complement strand
TTTTTTTTTTTTTTTTTTTTTTTCCTTTTCTTCTGCTATTTCCATCACAAATTAGCGTTCATATAAAAATCATATTATAATTAAATTACATTTTGTGATAACATAATTTAACTTTAAGATGAAATATATTTATTATGTCTGAAATATAGTATTTTTAAATTATATTAAATACCTAAATTTACATACTTATGCAAAGCATAGTATTTTTATTCAACATTAAACATTTTTTTTTAAATATCCAAACTTTGACTCGGCTTCTGAAATATCTTTTATTACTCTATTTGACTTCACTTTGAATTGAACAAATGGATTTCACACACTTATATAATGCAACAGCTGCAACATTTCCTCAGAGTATAGCGAGAATCCAGATTGAAGTAAAAGCGACCTCATCCAAATAATGTGTCCGCCAGATATAAACTTACCTACAAAATTTTTAACTTTTAATGTGACAATTTTTTTTCGCAAAACCCTTAATTTTATCTCACTGAACCCCATTTGGGAATCATTGCCCTAGACATTGGCATCAAAGATAGAATTCATTCATGACCTAAGCTTACTTGGATGACAGCTCAAAAAGTTTCTAGAAATAGTCCCTAATATATCCCTACGCCAACAGCTGACATCTATCACTTTGGATAACTGCAATGAAAACAGATGGTAATATATGAATGTGATAAGTTGACCACAGTAATTCAGGCCAATATTATTTATATATTTATTTGAGGTCAAACACAAAGCTTTTTTTTATTCCACTTAAAAAACTATTATTCACTTCACTTTCACAAAAGTTCTAATGAACATAGCTTCAAAATGATGACTGACGAATTTAAACCATGTGGTGTAACATGACTGAAACAAGTTTTTAAAAAAATGATGCACCCATGCAGTGGATACAAATATTTTATTCAGTTAAATATTTTGAAATACGATAAAATAATTTATTATATATATAAAAAAAATAAGTATTTTCTCTTTTCCAAGTAAACACGATGCCTATATGCATTATAATACAGATATTAGATAACATTCCAAAACGGAGAATAAGTACTTTTAATTATGTTTAAAATATTGTTTCAGATAGGGTAAATAGAAATTATTAAAAGTAATGAAATATTGTGAGAAAACTTATGTTTATGTTATCTTTAATGTATAATATAACATGTAATTAAAAAACTTAACATTTATAACAAAACAGTGATATTTTACAAGTGTTGGCAACCCAAAAGCTAAAGATATGATTTTTGAACTGTCATCCAGGTAAAAGCCTATCATGAACAGACTCTAGCCATGGTTGTTCTGATATGTCTTGAAGTATGAATGTGTCATCATATTTCTTACCTTTGAAGTTGGCAATGGTGCATTGGCACCCAGACACAAGAATGTAGCCTTGTCTAGGAGAGCTAAGTGATCTATTTAGTGACCACGGCAATGGTGCATTGGCACCCAGACACAAGAATGCAGCCTTGTCTAGCAGAGCTAAGTGATCTGTTTAGTGGCCACATTAATTCAAACCGCTTTGGTCACTTGCTACAAACCTCCCGTTTAGGTTTATTGGTTGTGTAAGCTTGGCTGTAACATTGCCTTCTTAACAAGTTGCAGGGTTTAGCAGTAGCAATTTCTTCGCTAAACAATCTTTCTAAATATATCACTTGGAGAACTTTATGAACAGTTTTGTTGATCTTTTTGTTGGGCGCAGTAGAAATTCTTGTTTCATCTTCAACAGAAACACTTATTTTCCTCGACAGTTTTCATATTGATATTTAGTTGAGCCTTTAATGGATGAATAAAATTTATAAAAAGTAAAAGTTATTGAAAAGGATTAATTGGACTACACGTTAACGACATTATACCATCAGTATACTTACACGGCTGTTAAAGATTCTGGCCCGAGACTTAATCTCGAGAAAGTGTACTGGTAATGGTCATACAACACACTTTATAAATTCTGTCAAGTAATTATTTAATTTATCGGATACCAGAAGTGTTGTTTGGGTGCGGTGTGAAATTTAACGACCAAATTACAATTTGTTGTTCTAAATAGGGACTGGTAGTTAGCTTACTGATGGTGTGCCTTACTCTTAGCTGAGGGTCATATATTTCTCTGTCAGGGAATTCAGATAGTTGGTTTTACACCCTCCTTCCTGATGAATGCTTGTACATCTCCTATTTACCTTTATCACTAACCCAACTGACTGTTATTAGAATAACCTTTGTGTTAGATTTTGCAATATAACAACTGTACTTAAGAATAAAACTTATTGTTTGTACTTTTTCTATATTTATAAGGGTTTGAACTTTGGTTTTTTCCAGGAAGCAATTCTTAAAATAGTTTTGATTATTCTAATAAATATTGTTTTCAGGGGGACACATCTGGTGACTACAAGAAAGTTCTTCTGGTGCTGGTAGAATGAGAAGTTTTGTCTTTGACACTTTTATCCGGCCCTCGTCTGAATTTAAAATGAATCATAGTAAATGTATTAGGAATACAAACTCAATCCTCCTTTGGTGCCTCTTTGATGACAAGCATTTCATACTTTTCTGCTCTTGGCTCATTTATAAACCATAGAGTTGGGTAAGTTTGCACTGTGATGGGGTTTTGTATAAGGAAAACTGATAACTTGAGAAATTTGACTACAACTATGAATTTAAAAATGTTCCACACGGTATTAGTGAAACGGAGAACCTATCATGTTATAAAGGTGTTAGTTTGGTTTGAATCTTAATATAAACCCAATTAAATGTGCACAACTTAAGGGTAAAAAAGAGATAAACCAGTGTAATCCTTTCCATGCCAATTTTCTCAATAACACAATTTTTTTTTGTTCTTAAAAAACTTTACAGTTACTAATATATTTTAGAAACTAGGCTATAATTTCTAAAGTGTAGACGACACATTATAGGCCATCACCAGTTCCTACTCATAAATTCATAACGATTTAATTGAAAAATTGAAGATCTCTCATTTGTTCCTACTACTCTCCTTTATCTCATTCCATAGTAAAATTATAAATATATATTAAGGTGAAAGCATGTTTCCCTTTTTAATATTCATTTTCTAAAAAATACTTTTTTAGTAGTAGTTCAACAGTTATTTGTTTTTATTTATATCATTTTAATTATTACTTTACTAAATACTGCTGAATGTATTCTGATACATTTACATGTACATGAGGATTAGATTTAATAGCTATCCCATATTTGTCACTGTTATTTTTTGTGATCGCTTATACAAGAGTTTTGTATGCTATTTTTTTTTCTTCATAAACATGTGAAATAACCAACAATTACCTTAGCTATAAAAAAAATTGTTTGGATCTGAGAAAAGTAGCCATTTTGGGCTGAACAATAATAATCTCATACAATGAGACAAATAATAGTATACTTTCTAGAACAGTGGTTTCCAACATTTTTCAGGATTTGACCTCAATTTTTCGTCTTTGAGACCGTCGAAACCCCTTGGTGACCTACAAATGTTCATATCCTAGTTTTTTAAAATTAGAATTTTCACTGAATCATACTTCTCATCTTGGCTCATCCGTGTTTAATTACACTTGTAGGGAAGGAAGAATTTAGAGGAACTGTATCTTCTTTTGTGCAGGGGGAGGAGGAGAAAACTGTCAGGGAAAAACTACCCCCAAAACCCTCGGTTGGAATTTTAATCCTGACCTCATAAACAAACCGAGGGAGGGTAATGCTAGGCCTTAGTGCTCAATTTAATTCTTATAACTTGCTTATATAATGAATATATGAATGTGACTAAAATGTCGCAAAAGAGAATAAACAAATCCATCGGGTGTCTTATAAGTTATGCTAGCATCAGCCATCGTCCAAACAATAGACTGCTTCATTAAACTAAATCTCAACAAGCAACTGTCAGAGTTTAGTAACAAAAAAGGAACCTTAACAATAACTTAAAATCACGTAACCCAATTGGGTAGTAAGACGTACTGAAAAGAAACACCTATAACAACAATTTTTATCATTATAGCAGCTTACGTTTCAATTTGAATATTGCAGCTTCTTATAATCATTATAATAACTTAAAAAGTAAACATAAAGCTATAGCCTTTAAAAGCATTGTGACCCCACTCGAAAGGGGTCGTGAGTCGTAACCCTGTTATTGGAAATCACTTACCTATAGTATAAAAACTGTTTAGTGACATGTATACTAGCTAAATTAGTCATAGTTCTGGAAATAATTTACAGGGAAAGCAATAGCTTATCTTTTAAATTGCATAGTTTACTTTTATGTGTATTTTTTCTCATAGTTTATACAGCTAAGCCCACTAACAAATTTGCATTTAAAAAACTAGTTTTTTTATCTAAGGGGAATTTAAAAAATAACATTTTACATATATATTTATTTCAAAGCAATTGTTCGGATGCTCACCTGATATATTTGTAAAGCCACATTTCTTAACAATTTATCAATTAACATTAGGAATGAACAATTATTATTTGCACACATGACTTTTTTAATTTTTCAAAATCGCAAAATCCTGTCAAATATAAAATATCTTCTAAAATTAATCATTTTCTCTCAAGGGGAAGATATAAGATATGGTGGATATGAACTGTATTGAAGGAGGCCTTGTGAAATTGTTAAATAAATGTTACTTGAGTCTTGAAATAACAGTAACAGTAAGTTACTAAGGTCACTCGTCTTTGAAATAAATAACAATTTTACAAATTCTGAGTAAGTTAACGATCTCGATTTCTGCTCTATTACACCTTGCGTGTAAAACTTGGATCAGCAAGGGAACTTGGTGGAGAGATGAAGGGGTAGCGTCAAGTGCTGACAGCTTAAATGAAGGGGCTACGTTGTCAAGTTCAGCAGAATTTTAACACTTACAGGAAAGAATGAAGAAGCAATAAACTATATATAGTTTTGGCTAACAACAAATTAAAAAAATCATAATGAGGCTATATTAAACAAGTAAATAGTCCAAGAAAATTGTAAAACATTAAAAACACATACAGATATATTGTGTGTGCGAAGTCCCTAAATAAAACCTATTAAAAAAATCCTTAAAGCGGTCACACACTTGATTATCATGATCAGAATGTATTGTTAATCAAACTTGATGTTATATTGAATCTCTCATGTCTAAACAGTGGGAAGTAGTGTAGTTTTCAATCTTATTTAAAACTAAAACCTCGCGTGAAAAGTCATAAGATATAAAAAATATAAATATGTTGAAGCACTCACTCATCGGTAAAAAGTAGCTACAAACCTTTGTGTGGTATTGGCCAACAAACCAGTCGAACATATTAACACAGCACTTACAAACTTTATTTAATGGCACCGTCATTACATCAACAGACTTGTTTGAAAAACTGGATGATGTTCTTCCTTGACAAGCTCTTCTTATGGATCATCTGCGTTGGATAAAATTATCATAAGGAAATGTTTGGATAAAACACTAGTCAATATATGTAACACTAGTGCATATTTTATCACTTTTCTGAAGATAGTTTTACCATATTCACCAATTTGAGGCTGTCCAAGCAATATCAACCGTGTTAAAGATCATTTTTTTTCTAAGAGCATCATTTAAAATTATATGAATATTTTTTAACAATGAGGATATGCTCTTTATTTAAAGTGGGCTCAAATGTGTAGTATTTTTTTTAAAGATCTTTATTTTTGTTCTAGATAATATCTTAATTTCTTAAGCTTGACTCTACTTAACTCTATACTCGGGAGCTTCATGAAAATCTCGCTCGAGGTAGATTCTAACTAAAAAAACTTGTGATTGCATTCCCTTTTATAAATACCTCTCATATTTTGAAAGAACAAATCTCATAAAAAGCACAGCATTTTTTGTATGTCTGCAACTCGCGTTGTTGCTCTGGAAGGTGGCCTCCTTAATACAACCAACTGTGTGGGGAGAACTTGCCCACCCCTGTATACGAGTAGTTTGGTTTATGTGTGTTGGCAAAATGTTAACTTTAAACTAGTGTTTAAGTTCATTAAAAGAGTTTTGTTTATAAAATTATTAAAAAATAATCTTTTATCTATAAACCACACTACTTAAGCTTTGCGGTGTTGGTTCTAGGCTGTTAACTATATAGCCAGTGGCCATACATAAAAAAAAGGCCAAATTTGGGTGTAGTCTGTGAATACCTCAAATGTTGTGAATCTGTGATAAAAATTTTAATTTTGTATTCTATAAACATGTGAATGATATGGCTAGATTTTTTATCAGTTGCATTATATAATTTCTAAATGCCTTGATTATGATTGGCCTAAATAATTAGTTTGTTTGGCTAGCTTATTTGATTATGGAATAGCTAAAATTTATTTTTGGAATGAATTTTGTCAATTATAGATAACTAAATGCCTTGATTGTAAATTGATAAGTAATATTTGCTAATTTATTTATAATAATGTCTCTTGGCTAAAACAGTGTGTTAAACTGTGGGAATTATTGCTGCTAAACTATTGATTTAAGCCACCAGGGGGAAATGGGTTAGAGGAGTGTTGAAATTAATCCCAAAGGGCTGGACTCGCTTAAAATATTAATATATAATCTCCCTAACAGCCAGGTACTCTATTTGTTCACACCCCTGGTTTCACTCTGTTACACTAACACCACAAGTAGTTAATAACAAAGTAACCAACCAATAACCAACACTCTTCTAAAAAAGTAAAAGGAATGAAAAACTTAAACCACTTTCTGTTTTTCAAGATGAAATTCTTCCCCATTCCCCTGGTGGGCTATGAACTTATTCTCACTAGCGTTTCTCTCTACAGATATTTTTATATTTTTTATTTTAACATTTTAGTAGCTCTCATGCTTGAAGGATCTGATTTAATATTGGCTTGAGCTTTATAATATTTTTAATTTGTTAAATATGTTTTAATTGAATTAATATCAAATAGATAATAAAGTTTATGTATGAAATAAAGGTTTGTTTTTTTTCCTTTTCAATATCATTTTTGATTTTGTATGTAAATGTCTTATATTTTATCATTTCGACTGTGTTGCTTTCTTATTTTTTGATATTGAATTAAATTATTGGAGATATACACACATTATTTTACTCTTAAAAGGATTTTAGATCTTGACAATCGAGCAAAAAACCACATACCTAACGTAGAGCCAAATATAATTTTGAATAAGATATTGACCTCCTGCACATCAACTGATTTGAGGGAGAAACTCGTCTATCGGGGATTACAATCACATCTGTGTGGCAGTCTTAACTCCACAATGAACCCAGGGAATAATGTATTATGCTAGCTGGTGTGTGTGTATATATATAATCAGGAGTGGTCGGGTACCCGAAATTTTGAGCAATAAATCGGGCATCCATAAATCCTGTAGTGTTGGGCAAGTATTTTGTATGCCCATATTTCGATCGGGCATCTCAAGAACTTTGTAAGTATATAAGTATATGTTAGCACGAACCTCTAATTCAAACTTTGAAAAAAATAGTGTTTAACTGATATTAATGATAGACTCTTCTTCCTTGAGTTCCTTCAATTCATTTTTTTTTAAATAATAGCATCCACACGTGAATTACTACAGCATACTAAAGCAACATGATATAAATTTAAAAATAATGATAGAAAATGCACAAATTATGCAATATAAACATACAGCAGCAATGAGCCAGACATATTACATCATGACTGGCGCCGAAGCATATTCACAACATTCCTGTATGACCCTAGTTTAAACTCTTTATTTCAGACAATTATATTTAAAAAAAGTATTTGACTAAATACTTCGCAGCAGGAACTAATTGAGGAATACTTGGAGTGGATCTGCCCTAATTAGCTTTAATGAAAAAAAATACAACTGTTGCAAAAATACAACAGCATCAGTCACGGAAGGCTAATATTGATGAGAATTTTGAGTTTAACTATAAAATTAATGATAGTTTAGATGAATCTAATCTACTATTTTACAAATTCAAATCTCCAATTTACCTTTGAATCCGGAATCTTAATCTTGGTATTTTTTCTTAACTTAACTTTTTCCAAGAGTAACATTTTTTTTTTATAAACCATTATAGCATTTGTGCATTATATTAGTTGTTAAATTACTGGTCTGGTGTCTTTCAGATTCATCCTATAATTATAATTAATTTTGAATCACCAATAAGTATTATTAGAGCTTTAAGACCAATTTAACTTGAAAAATTGAAAACCTTTCTTTTTAAGGATTAGAGTTTCAAAACTGAAATCTACTCAAATCCTCAAATCTCTAATATCCTTAAGGACTCGAGGTCCCATCCATAAGAGTCAGATTGTCATCAAAAACAATCATTCTCTTAGTCTGTGTAGTCATAAATACACACATGCAATATTAGAGCACGTGTAATACAGCCGACACAAATTCTGGTGATCACATCATCCTAAAGTATCTAAAGGTGGATAAATTGACAAGGTTGGGTAAAGGTATAATATATTATTTTATAGTGAGAAGAACAAGAGTTGGGAAGATAAATCTTTGTCCCCCCACTCCCAATAATCAGAGGTGGTGACACCAGTAGCTAGAAGTAGATTTAACTCGACTGTGAAGTGTTGATTAAATGCTGTTCAAATATAAGGCACGGTATGATAAATTAACTATTATATGTATGTTTCATAAGTTATAACTCCTATAAATGTAGGATGATTAAATGTAGAACTTTTATAGAAGAAGGTAGAAAGTGGTAAGAGGGTTTGCTTTTCGAAGAGAGGGAGTACATTTTTAAAATTATTACTAGTTCTTGTCCAGTAAAAAAACATCCACGACGTCATCAGGAGGTCACCATACTTGTCTGAACCTGCCCAAGCCATGTAAGCTTCTTTTCGCCGATGAGTTTCGTCAGCAGGAGGGTGGGATGGAGGTGATTCGAGAGGGGAAGTTTTTTTGGTTATACCTTCTTTTCCTATACCCTTGGATCTATACAATAGGTCTAAATCGTATTATCATCAGTGGATGTTGGACTGGTGAATGTTGTGAAAGGGGGAGGGGCGTGGCATCGGCGAAGGTAATTTAATGGAATGGGTTCACCTAGTCTAATGGTGGGAGGGTAATTCAACGTTACAAGGTCGGGCTGTATAGCGTCAGGACATTGTCATGTCGTAGGTCACATGTTAGTGAGAGGAGGTTTTGGAGGGAGGGGGGTGTTGGAGATTGATGATATAATACCATGAGCCCTGGGTGTTTGTGTGGAGGGGTGAGGGGGGTTCAGGGGTAGGAAAAATGGGGTGGAGTTTTAGATGGTAATTTAACGTTATGGGTTCTGGGTGTGATGAGGTCGAGAGTTGGGTGAAGGGGTTGAGTTGGAGACGATAGCTTAACTATATGGGTTCTGGGTGTGGTAGGTTTGGGGGCTGGTAAAAGGGAGGATGCTGGTGGGTTTGGATATAGGAATTTACCCTAATGGGTTGTGTGGACCTGCTCAAATCAATATGCAACGCTAGTTGATTTGTCCGCCGCCAGGGTAATAATTAGCGCCAATTAGGTTACACGTTGCCACGGTAATTAACGGCTGTCAAGGTGGTGGCACAGATACTCTAGGATAATTAGTGGTCGCAAGGCTGGTAGCAATGATATTCTAGAGTAATTTGTGCTCTAGAGGGTGCTAGCACTGGCCGTTGCCATGGCACCGCGATATAAACAACTCTAGTGTAATCGGGAGTTCCTGAGCGTCGCCATATTGCTGATCCAGAACCATCTATATAGGGTATGTATCTAACTGATATAGGTACCGTGGGAGACGAAAAATTGGGATGTCAAAATCCTTTTATCACCCAGCACTATCAAGGTCCCCGTTCACAGTATATTCACGCCTCTGCATTTCCCTAGTTTGTTACCCAAACAGGAAGTTTACTGGCTGAGCCACAGAAGCCAGTAAATTTTAATTTAATTTTTATAGATGGCCAAATACACTTGAGAGCTTACTCTAGTGATGGGTCGTTGACGCGAGCTGGCTCACAATCACATAAGCTCGCTCACTCAAAAGAGTCGTTCATATGAGTCATATCGTTCACCGCAAGGCTGGCTCGCGCCCAATCCCTTCACCCCTTCAACCACCTAACTTGACAAGCGAGCTCTAACTAGTTATCACAATTCTCGTTCCGAGCGTGCAATTCTGTACCTTCCCTTTCAACTTATGAACGAATTAGGATTTATGTGTATTATCCGAAGCCTATTGCGTTTGATTCTTTAATTTTATTACTTACGCATATTACTTATAATAATTAACCTTAGCATATAGTCTTTAGTGTCTAATTCACAGAATTATTATCTAATGATGTTAAGAAAAATAGTTAATTTAATATTGTAGGCAGTGCTGCTATCTAGTAACAATAGTAAGCATTTATAGTTGATTATATTCGTAGTAACAAAAGAAGAACGACAGAAGAGTCGTGAATGACAAACACTCCTGACTCTTTCTAATGTAGTGTGTAATGGCGGTGTGAACGACTCGCTTTCAAAGTGAGAGTCGTTCGTCACAGCTCTCGTTTAAGAGTCGTTCAATTTGAATGACTCGCTCACCAGCAACCCATCACTAAAAGGGTAGTTTGCCGTTCGAAAAGTCTGTTGCACTCATCGATCTCAAGTGCGTGTTAAGTGTAAATTTATCAAGTCTGCAGCAAGTCAAGTGTACTTGACTATTTGGATACAGCCCCCGTTCTAGTGATGGGTCGCTCGTGAGCGAGTCATTCAAATTAAACGACTCTTGAACGAGAGCTTTGAACGAACGACTCTCACTTCGCGAGCGAATCGTTCACGCCGCCATTACACACTACATTAGAAAGAGTCAGGAGTGTTTGTCATTCACGACTCTTCTGTCGTTCTTCGTTCCTTACTACGAAAAAGTCAACTATTAATACTTACTATCGTTACTAGATAGCAGCACTGCCTACAATAATAAATTAACTATTTTCTTAACATCAATAGACATAATTATGTGAATTATACACTAAATACTATATGCTAAGGTTAATTATTATAAGTAATATGCGTAAGTAATAAAATGAAAGAATCAAACGCAATAGGCTTTGGATAAATTACACATAAATCCTAATTCGTTCATAAGTTGAAAGGGCAGGGACAGATTTGCACGCTCGGAACGGGGATTGTGATAACTAGTTAGAGCTCGCTTGTCAAGTTAGGTTAAGAGGTGAAGGGATTGGGAGCGAGCCAGCCTTGCGGTGAACGATATGACTCATATGAACGACTCTTTTGAGTGAGCAAGTTTCAACGAGCTGTTTCGACCCATCACTACAAGTTACCCTTGACACGCCGTCGATGCGGAGTTTGACTGATAACTGTTTTTTGTCTGCTAGAGTAATGTGATCTGTTATCTGTGATAAAGTATTTTAACTATTCCGGTACTGATTTTGTGTTGTGTTAATGTTTAGTGAAAAGAAGTGGGTATGGATATTAAAACGTTGTATTCGTTTTCATTCCCTGCTGCTAGATGGCGGTTAAAATAGTTTCTAAGGTCACGGATAGAAAGCAGCACTGTAGACTCAAGGGCGTGTAAAGGGTAGTTTGCCGTTCGAAAAGTCTGTTGCAGTCATCGGTCTCAAGTGCGTGTAAAGTGTAAATTTATCAAGTCAAGTGTACTTGACTATTCGGATACAGCCCCCGATCTGGACTCAAACAAAATCATCTAGCATATTCGACACAACCACAAGATGTCCTGGACTGGACTTGGACATAATCGCTTCAGGATGGCTATATATAAACTTTATATACTTCATTGATTGTTTAAAATTTAAAACGAGCTTTAATGGAAATTAGTATTTGAAAACTTATATTAATTATGTGATTATAATCGTTCTGTGTAGGCGTAGGTAATTTCTCATTAGAAGATTTAATTTTGAAAGTAAATTTATTTTATTTTGGGCGCTAGTCTATTTCTAATCTCTATAAATGTTATTAGGTAGCCACCTTTTTGATTCTTTTTGTTTGCTTGAAATATTTAGTTTAAATATAGATTGTTATTTAACTTGTGGTTACCAATAATTGTTTGGACTTGAAAAGTTGATAATGTTTCTTTTATAGGTAATATTTTGTAGACTTATTTTATTTGAAGATATTATAAATATAATTCATTTTTGTTGGTTTATAAGTTAAAACTTTAACATTTTACTGATTCGTTTAGTGAAAAATTACCAGTATTCTATTGTATTATTGCTTTGTTTTCTATTGTAATGTTTAATGTTAACAGGTCGGAATCTTCTCGATTACTTCAAAGGTTGTGGAAGTAATAGTCCCACAGAAGTTTCATTTATGTCGGGAAGTCAAACCTTTGTGTAATTTATTTTTATCAGAACTGATATTTAAATTTGAATTTAATCTTAAAATTTAAATTTGTTTAGTCTGAATTTACAATGGTGATTCAGGCGCGTTGTAAACAATTTAATTGCTTTTTTAAAGCTCTTTAAGCTCTTTATTATAATATTAACGATTTTGTTTATTAATGGGTCTCTCTCTTCTAGACTAATTTATATAAATGAATAATTTACTTTGAGATTGTGAAATATACTCTCAAATGTACTACGCAAGTGCAGTCTCTGTCATATTTATATGTTTTTCAACACTCTTAAGTTTGCCTTGTAAGGCCATATATTTTTTGCATACCTCTGTTGTTTTACCTTGAATAAATAACTCAAATTTTTCTTAAACTTGCAAAATCTCCAATTTGTTTTTGTTATAATAAATTCCTTGGATTCTGTCCATCCTATTTTAGGCTATTGTGGCCTCTAGCTATTAGACGTGGAGGTAGAGAACGGTACACTTCCACTGTCGCCTGGATTCCGATACAGCAGGTTAACCAACGTTTGCAAAACGATACTAGCATGTAAATGGGTAACGATCATACTAACGGCACCTATTATCAACTAAGATAACCATTTGTAGAAGGAGAAGTTTATTTAAAACACTGTATTTTTACCAGAGTGTCGACTTGGGAGTCGTTAGAGCTCAATATCGTTGTGATTATTGAAACTAACCCAAATTAAAAAATATGTTTAAAAAGAATAATACATTATTTATTAAATCATGTGTTTTAAACAAACACACTAGCTTAATTTTACAAAGAAAATAAATAAATCGATTAATAATTTTTGTTTTCCCATTTAAAACGCATTGAAATGGAAACATTTCTAACGAAGATATTTCAATAACTCTTTTTAACATTATTTGAAAATTTCATAAGAATTATGAAAGATGCCCAAATATGTTTCTAAAATAAATAAAAAGCAACAATATTGAATTATTAAATATGTTTTTTTTAAATACATTTTTTGCATTTATGGGTAGGCTCAGCTTCAAGAACACCACGTAGGCACCTGGTAACGACGCACACACCCTCACAAGCCACGATGAAATCCACTCAGTTCGTTTGATGATCTAGATGTCGAGTATAGAGTTGAATGGAGGCCCCTCCGTGTCGGTGCAACTCCTCCGACGGAGCCGTTCTTACTCAGCAATGTTCCCAAGGCATCGTATGTAACAAATTATGTTATAACATTAATTTGGAAACCCCCCCTTCCTAAAAAGAATTTATGTGTGCGCCCCTGAATTGGAGTGGTCCTCAGTTGGCTTTAAAACAAATTATTAGGCCCCCTACGAGTATTTCTTTTAAAAACTGGATGCCTCCAGAAGTCATTTAGAGTGGTATTCTAAATTCCTCTCTAAGTTATTTGAAGTTTAATACAAGGCCATATTTAATCTTAATATTAAAACTTTGAAAGAATTCGGGGGTATTAGGTGGGTCTGAACACCATAGCTCACTCTTCCTTCGCCAATGTACTTTATACATTTTTCTTGACCAAGATCATGGCATTATGATTGCAAGGTAAATACGTTTTTCCAAGCTCCTAGTCTCATATTATGACGTCAAGCTAACATCTCTTTATCTAAACAGTTAACATTTTCATAGCATTGGTTGTTTTGTTGTTTCGATTAGCTTTGTTGAGGCAAACAGTCTGGCCTAGCGTAATTAAGAACGGAAATGTTAAATATTTTGAAAATGTTTCAAGGGAAAGGTGTCAGCCAGAGGAGTGGTTATTACCACAAACCAAGCATTGAGTTACTAAATTTGAAAGTAATGTGTCTTCTAGTTTAAATACTAAATGTTGGTGGCTTACTGTATGATTGATTGAAAAAATAAATATTATTAAAATGACAAGATTAAGATTGTTTGAATGTAAGGTTAACAATTTATTTTATTCCTCAATATTAACTATACAGTATCTAGAGATGAAAATTTTCCGGGAAGTTTTGAATCAGAAAATTTTCCGCAGAAATTTTCTGCAGTAGTGGCTTGCGGTGGAGGGGTTAAATGTAGAGGTTATACTAGAGACTATTATACTTCAAATTATAGTATACTAAGAGACGGGTGGGTTATAAGAAGGGGGAGGAAGCATGGATGTGTGGTAGGGGTAGATAGGACGTACGGAGGATGGGGGTGGCAGACAAATGTCAAGCCAACCTTTAAATCATTTAAGTAACTTATCGATGATAACAAATTGAAGTATGATTTATGAATATAACGGGTCTACAAAGGTAAGCATTTATTTGTTTCTTTACTACTTTTTTTTAGCACCGCATCTTACTACCCGTTCGGATTATACGCTTATTTACTAATTGCGTGGAGTGAGAGTGGAAACCCATTTAGGAAAACCTCCCTCAATGCACCCGAACGTGATCGAACACCGATCTCCCTGCTATAAGCAGTCTAGTCTATTGCGAGAGTAGCGCGTTAGACCATGCGACCACCGAAGGTAGTTTGATGATGTTTCTGGTGTTAACGCCCTTAGGAGTAATTAATCTTAAGTATAAACGTTGACATTTGGGATATCTATAACACGATTGCATTAGTGCCATTTAATCAAATTATTTTACAGAAATAACAATAGAAAATTTTCTGGTATGGAAAATTTTCCGACTCACAACCCCAACATTACCACCGTTGTTCGGCACTTGATAACCTGCTACCTTAAATGGCCGATTGCTTAGCCCCGTGCCTGAGGGGTGGGGGTGCACTATAACTACCTTAAGAAGAACGGCAGTGCAACAAACAAACGACATTCCATGTGGAACATCATCATTACCATGCGGCGCTTAGAGCCAGCTTGTGTGACTGAACCCATTTCTATAATCTGATTAAACAATTAGATGAAATCTTCATGCAGTGAGCGTACCTATCTCACGCATGCGCGTTATATCTCGTCGTTCAACTGGCAAGCCAAGGGCACCAAGCACAGGTTTCCCACCCACAACAATAGCCAAGTAAGAGTTTAGAAGTAGACTAGGCAACAGCTGTCGCGGAAACATGTGTCGGAGACGACAGGACAGTAATAATATTATATTGTATTTACTCAGCTGACATTGCCTGTAAATACCACGTGTGCTTGTTGTTATGATTGTGATTGAGTCATCTGAACTAAGCTGTTATTGAGGGACAAAAATGGATTGCTTTAAAAGGTAAATACGACCTTCAAATACAAGGATTTATTTTAACTCACGGAATTATATCGGCAAAGTTTAATGAGTAAGGAATGAGTTGGGTATTTAATAGGAACTAAATGATCATTTAACAGAAGCAAATAAAATCCCATAAATGCTACTTTCTTGTACATAATTTGCAATTCGGTTTTTCTCTGGTAGAGTTGGTAATTTTTTTTACAACTGTATTTCAATAAAATGCATGATTGTCAATAATTAGGCCTACAATCTTAGGCCTTCTGCGGATCTAGTACGCAAACAATTGCCTTTAGGAAAAAAATATTTTCACGAAAATAACACTTATTAGACAACGTTATTAACGACATTTAACAAATAAAGGGGAATAGGTTTAAATACTAACGTGATTTAAGTCCAAATTTAGAAAATTATGACTTAACTCGGTTATTTCAAAAGGTATAAAGTGGCCAACCTCCATTTAATTTTCTCGCACATATAAGGTTAGGTTAGGTTGGGTTAGGTATACAGAATCCGTAAGTCCGTGGTCCGTTAGAAATCGATGCCACAGCACTCAGATTTCTCAGTTTACAGAGTCCTGATCCTGGTCCATACTCCGTAGAAGTTGGTCAACTTTAACTTTCTAAGGACTAATTTATACGGTTTACCAATCACAGCCAAGTAAAAATATGCGCGCGCATTTAAATAAAAGCACCAATGGAAGCGATAGTAATTATAAGTTTGATAGTTCAAATCGTGTTATAAACACAGAATATCCAACTTTCGGTCATTCGACATTCCGTTTTATCCGACATAAGTAAAGTTGAATTTAACTGATTTAAAATCCATTATTATTTTTACATAAACATATTAATAGTTCTGTAATTTAATAGCTTGTTTAGACTGTATAGTAATTAGAGTATATTACCTACTATCCGCGGGTGTATTATCCGCTTTGCGGCTTAACCGCGGCATCTCCGACAGCAGGGGATGGCGTGGTGATAGGTGAGTGCTAGTTTGAATTGAATGGGCTACAATCTCTTGTTTTATTAAATATGCGACCCGCCTCGGTGGCGTAGTTGGCTAACGCGCCAGTCGTGTTGAGCTAGACCGGCGAGGACGGGGAGATCGAGGTTCGAATCTCGGTCGGGTGAACTGGAGGTAGTTTTCCCTAAATGGTTTTCCACTTTCCCTCCATGCCAATGCGGGTTCACTTACTCTAAATTCAGCCTTCCCAATTCCTAATCCATTAGAGTAACTAGTACTCGTATAACCCGAACGGGTAGTAAGACGCGGTGCTAAAAAAATAATTAAATATGCGGATTATCCTTGGTTTTGGGTTATCCGCGGCACTCATCCCCTCCATTACTGCTGATAATCGGGAGTTATCTGTAGTAATAAACCTTATTTCATACCTACTTCCATTTAATTAGTATTTTTTTCCCTCCCATCTCCATAGTCTCTCCCTTCACCCCTGTTCCAGTTAACCGCCCCCTGTTGCTCCCATTTAGGTCGGATAGTCTGTACTCTACTGTATATTATGTATTGTGATTGTAATTAACCTACATTTCAAGTATATCACGGACGTTTTCTCAAAAAGGCTTCAAGTGTAGAAGATTTTTTTTGGACGAAGTCTCTGACCATCTCATTGGTTTGCGCTGTCACGTGGTTAAGGATACGGACGGTGCGGACGCGAATAAAATTACCAAGGACAGCGGGCCACGGACTTAGGGATACGGAGTCTGTAAATTGGGCTTAGCCCGAACGAATAGTAGTAACACGCGGTGCTTAGGAAAAAAAAATTGACTACAAAAATTATCAAATAATTTATATTTTGTATATAATAATCGTTTTTATGTTATGAATTACAAAATAACCTACCTAACCTAACCTGACCAGACCTAACCTAATCTAACCATGGTTGAAAAAACCTGGGTTATTTTAAAAAGACCCAAACCGGTTGGGTTATATTGGGTTTTATTGGATTTTTGTGGTTTAGTTAAAGATGGGATGATCTTGTTTGTGAGTATCCTCCCTCCCTTATTTTAAATTTTGAATCGATTTCGATCAAACAATAAATCGGTTAATACATAAAAAAACATCAATTTGTTTCTTGATCGCCATTTTGAGGCCAGGGATGTACAAAGCTGAAAGAGGAAAAACTATGATATGGTTGGTGCTATAAAATTAGTACAAATAGTTTGGCTTTTTTTTAATCAACGTTAAAATATCATATTTTAGTTTTAGTCTGTATCTGGGTGCCAAAAAATTGACCTAGGTATTTCGAAATACGATATAAGGAAAAAAGTCCCAAAGTGGGTAAAGCACTAAAACAATTATATTTGACTTCAATAGTCCTAAAACTCTGCACAAAGATCCGCAGGGAATGATAGTTTCTAGCTCAAGATAGAAATAGATGACGGACTTATTGCGGTTCAATGACCCTTCAAGTTTGCTATGCGTGGGTAATAAAAGACGAAAATTATGTTTTATTTAATTGTTAACCAAACTTTGTGTGCAAATAGTATTTCACCGCACTTACATAGAGGGAGGGTAGAAAACGAGTTTGTAAAAACCACCCTCAGTACACCCGAACGAGGTTCGAACCTAGGTCTCACCCGTCATCGGCAGTCTAGTCTACCGCGAGGGTAGCGTGCTAGAACACGGGGCCACCGGAGCGGGGTTAAATGTAATTAATACAAACATATTTTTATTCATAGGGCCCATCTTAACTCGGCTGAGGGTGTCGTTATAAAAATAATGCTGTTGAAAGCAG
>CABFWO010000172.1:64041-144316 GCA_902155825.1 Timema genevievae | reverse complement strand
TTTTTTTTTGTATTCCAAACTTAACTAAAATTTCATATAATTTTTTCCTTTTAACTGAATCATAAGCCTTTTTAAAATCTATGTATAATTGATGTACTGTAGAAAGCGGGGAATTTTGCACCAGCTGTAAGTGCTTTCTTCACTTCTGTGTGACAGTGCCATCACGTGACGCCCAGCATGGAAGAGGTAAGGTTTATGTTGCTTGTCCTAATCTGGCACCTTTGTCTCTCAGTGACAGTCGCTCATTGTCATCTGACAAGTGTAAATTGCGGTGTTTTTAAGATGTCTAAGCGTGGACTGTGTGACAGAACCATCACGTGACGCCCAACATGGAAGAGGTAAGGTTTATATTGCTTGTCCTAATCTTGCACCTTTGTCTCTCAGTGACAGTCGCTTACTGTCACATGGTAAGTTTATACTGCGGTGTTTTTACAATGTCTAAGTGTGGAACCTACACAAGTTTAACCTTAGCAAAGAAGTTTGAAGTGATTAGAGAAGTGGAAAAGGGAGAAAAAAAGAAGTGTGATATTGCAAAAGAATGTGGAACACTTTATCGACGTACCGTAAAAAATGGAATAACATCATGGAGAGTTGGAAAGTGCAAAATGGAGGAACAAGAAAACGTGTTAGAGGCGGTGAGGTGAGGTGTGTTTTAAAGTGGTTCAAACAATCGCGCGACCATAACATTCCTTTAATTGGCCCACTAATTCGAACAGAAAAAATTTGCTGGAAAACAAGGGAGTTGAAAATTTTAAGGCAAGTTCTGGTTGGTTTGCAGGGTTGAAGGACAGAAATTACATTTCTTTTAAAAATGTTTTGTGGTGAGAGTGCAACTGTAGATAAAGAAATGGCTAATCATTGGTTCAGTGAATTGTCAAACGTCATCGAAGGCTACGAGCCAAAATATATATTTTAATGTGGACGAGACCGGACTTTTTTTTTTCCAAAGTACCTAATGTAATTTAAGTCCAAAAACTGTTAAGATCTGTATTTTTTGAACGGTGAGTAAACTTTTACAAATTTTCATTTTGAGTTTTTTTATTTAATGTGTACAAACAGTTTAGATACCCATTGGTTAGTTCGAATTTTTTTTAGATATCCCTTGGACTTCTAATGAAAAAGGTTCTACTGTATGTATATATATATTATATATATGTATATATGTATTCACATCCCAAATTTCATATGAAGGGGATTATCTAACAACTAGAAAGGTTACTGGTTCTACTTTAATGTATTCATACGTAAAGTCAGATGAGCTGCAGCTGTTAGTCTACCTTTGAGAGAGAATCAATATAATTATATGAAATAATAATATATTAAAACATTATTAATGCTGAAAGAAAAAGTGTATATTTGTATTGTCTAAATGGTCCTTCATATGGATATTAGATTGTACATGCTGACACCATTGGAGATTTATTAATATATTTTCTATTATTGGACTTAAAAAACCCAATTATCAGTGGCGCGCCACCAACAACTTCAAACATTTTTTTATGATATTTTTATTCGACAGTCGACAGCTGATTGGCTGTTGATCAAAATAAAGAAGTAGGGAAACGGTTCTTATCTCTTTCAAATAATTATATTAATTTTGACAAAACTTTTGTAAATTTTTATTTTAGACTTATTTTGATAAAAAAAAATACAGCTTTTAGTTTCATATTAGAAAGTATCAAATAGGAATTAAATACATCTAAAGGAGGTGAATTTATTTGGCAAAATATCCTTTCAAAGAGGAGGTGGTGCAGTGCCTTCTGCCCTCTAGGCTCCACTGTCCTTGCATAGTTCAATAGTTCACTAGTTTGTGGCTAGTTCATGTTAAACATTTTGTGGGGTTCAACAACTGTGGTAATCTTTCACGTCGTTGACAGTTTGGAATTACTACGTTTTACTTTTTTATTGGGTTAAGGCTTATTGATTAATTTTTTCACTAGTTTTTGTTTCAAAGACATAACACATTGATATATATGTTATATATTTATTTTGTTTTAGGAAGTGTTCAAACTCGGAATCTTCAAAGCTGGAGACATGTGAAGAGCGTAGTGAGAGATGGCTATCTATCTATATAATCTATTTCACCATGTTCCTGATGTCTTTAGGATTCAGCATAATCCTTACTGGAGTATGGCCATATCTAGACAAGGTAATAAACATAATTTGCCTAATATTGGAATAAATATTAGCTAATAAAACACTTAACTTTAAAAAAAAACATAATTTAACTTGAGTCCTTAATCACTTACGGTGGCGAATAGTTGCTTGATAAAAATAAATTAATCCTTAAAAAAATTAACTTTTGAAAACCAATTTAAAAAAACATTCAAATATACGCCATACATACAAATATGAATAAATTTATGTTGAAAAATAAATATAGTCATTTAAAATAAACATGAATATACATAATTTAAAACTCTCCCTGTTTTAATATTAAACTGTACAGTTTTATTGATTAATCCAGTATATTTTGAAATCTAGTATTAAGATTCGTACCAACTACTCTTGCTAGTACTCGTAATGCTTACGATGTTTGAATGAAGTGCCAAGTCTCACGATCTACTCCTGCTAGTACTCACGGTACTTGAAATGTGCACGTTTAATAACGGTTCCTTTTATTTTGACGTATTCGTTTTCATACTCGATATGGAGTGATGTGTATAACGGTAAATATATCTTCTATAAAGATTCGGTTAATGGATGAAAATCTAATACGTTTTATTTCTATGATTCTCAGATATAATAATTTACTGAGGCAGATTTACGATTGTGTTGAACTACATGGTATATAATCGTTTTGTAGATAGCTATATCACACGTTAATAGACACACAGAAGCTGTCTGGATAGACTCGCTCAATGCAGGCATAATTCAGGCATTCATTTATATCATACCTAAATATTACACAGGTTACACGCTTACACTTGTAGCTTAGTGAGTTCATTTGTTAACTGTAGATATTGTGAATTAAAGAGAAGGCTAACAGTTATATAGTGTACTCTGTAGCGTATTCTAGGCGTGTATACCATATCTGGGCCAGTAAAATCAAACTAGTGGTTATAAGGTTGATGATAATGGTTATATTTATATATTAATATTCAAAATATATAATTCAATAAACCAAATCTTTGTAGATCTATCACGGATTATTTAATCTTTGATAAATTCTAAGATGCCCAAAATTTACTATTGAGGGATTAATTGACTAAAAATAAAGAGCTTAAAACCTAGATAAACTGAACTGTGGGGTTAAATAAAATTTGATCACTTTATGTATTGAAAAGAATTAGAGTTAACAGTATACGGATTTGAAATGATTTGCCAGAATTCATAAAAACTATTTTTTTTTTAAATTTTAAATGTATCTTATTACTTTTTTTTTTTACATATAATTAATTTGAGCTTTATTAAAAGCTTGTTTTCCGTGAGTTTATGAAAATACAATTTGTTTGGAAATTCAGCCCCCCCCTCCCCCCAAGCTTTACACTACTCATTAATGATTCCAGTTGGACCCCGCAGCCGGCAAGGAGTTTATGGGCTACGTGGTGGGAGCCAACCCCTTGGGCCAGATGTTGTTCAGCCCTTTGGTGGGTTGGTGGGGGAACAAGACGGGCTCCATCAGACTGCCTTTGCTTTCTTCATTGGCAATGTTCACCTTAGCAAGCGCTGCCTACTCCATGCTCGAAATTTTCAACACCTACAGAAAATACTGGATGCTTCTTGCAAGGTTCTTCGTTGGCGTCAGTTCTGGTAAGTTGGTGAATTAGTATTTAATCAAATATTTAGTTGGTTTATTGTGTAGATAAGTATTTTAACATTTATTAAAATTAATTAAATGTATTCATCATAATCATCATCTTGAACAGCTTCCAACCACTGGCTGGGTCTCTTTGGAACATAAGCCTCTCCACTGCCCTCTTTCCTCCAACCACCTCTCTCCCTCCACCTTAGCCCGGTCCTCTCCTCCACACTCCTCCACACACCCTTCTCCAACTGTCCCTTGGTCTTCCTCTCGGCCTCCTACCCCCCACCTCCATATTCAACATCCTCCTCGACATCCTTTCTCTCCCCATTCTTCTCACATGGACTTTAGGGTTCGGACAGACTGACAAGCGAGCGAGCGTGTGACTAGCAGATAGCTCTCGATAGTTGTTGACGAGGAGGCAAAGGTTCGAATCTTGGATCAGTGAACTGAGGGTGGTTTTTGACGAGTGATTTATTATTGTGGTTTTCCCATCCTCTATCCGTGTTAGTGGTGATTCTTATTTGTAAAGGCCTATCTTGATTATAATATTGAAGTATTTTAACATATCAGGTTTACATATATATATATATGGTTTATGATCATACCAATTAAATTAGGCCGTTAGTAGCATCGATAGTATCGATAGTAATAATAATGTCAAAATGAGAAGTTTTCCTAGCACTCAAATGGACCAACATACAATAATATTGCGTAGCGCCTGTAAACTAGACTGTTCCGGGTCGAGCGCGCGCGCTTGAAAAATAGAATCAGTTCTATCTTTCAAGCTCGCTCGCTCGCTCCAGTCTGGCCACCTATCATTACAACAGATTTGTTCTATTTTATTTTTCAGTCGCTCGCTCGCCCAGTCTGGCCGTCCCCTTAGTCGTGTCTTCTCTATCCTGTCCTGGACTGGATCTTCCTTTACTATTGCTCTTACTCTCTCCTTCTGATCCTGTCAAATTTTGTCACACCGATATTGATTCTCAGAAATCTCATTTCACTCGCATGCAGTCTTCTCTTATCCTGTTCTTTCATTACCCACGTAATTAAATCTATTCACAGAGATTAATATGCAAAATACATGTATCAAATTAATGTTCCAATATTTGTTACTCTGTGCAGATTATTATTTTCGAACGTGCATGATTGTGATTGCAGAAAGGACTTAACTAACAACACTCAAAAATATTTTAGAAAAGCTTTTATTTTTTATCTAAAGTAAAAAAAGATATGACCAAAATCCTTTAACTTTTATATTGAAATTTTATGGGGGAATATAATCATTATTTTAAGAGGGTGCTCTATTTGCTATATTTTAATTAAAGTAATTTTTTAATAGGTACTCCTCAAAAATAATGAATATTTATAGATTATTTGTCTCTTGGTATTAGTAAAACATGTTAAGTATAGAGAAAAGTACTTAGCATTCATAAATATTTTGAAACTAATAATGACTTCGCATAAATTTATGGTACTGTAGTTAAATAATTATTTGTTTAGAATTTATTTAAGAGAGTTTAGTAATGGCTCATCGGTTGACGGAGGCCACTAAGCAGTGTAGATCTATGACATCGTGGAGCAATCCGCCGTGAGCGCACATAATCCTAGAGCCTCATGAAGGGTGCTTAGCGTTGAAGTCGCCACCGATTAAAACAGGCGTGGTTCCTCGAAGCAGCACCTCCATGTCGGCCCTCGTAGCTCGGTCGAACCGACAGTAGGGAGGGAAGTAGATGGAAATAAGTCGCACTGGGCCGGTAGAGGTCACCAGTTGGATAGCCGTTGCTTCCATGTTTTGGAGGGGAGGAAGCGAGATGACGTGATGGTCAAGGCCCCTTCGGATCAGGAGGTCCGTCCGACCCCATCCCACACCCCCAGCTTGGTCGATCCAATGGCAAGTGAACTCTGCTAACGAGAACCTTATTGCGGAGCGCAAGTGGGTTTCTCTCAAAAGCACTACGTCGACACAATGCTTTGCCATGGAACTTTCAAGCTCAGCCTTCTTCCTCGTGACTCAGCGTTCCAAAGTGCGACTGTGAGCTCCTTTAGCACTGGTGGTCCTCTATTCGGGTGTACTGCCATGAGAGACCAGGTAGAGGATGATGTGCTCCATGACCAGGTGGCCACGGTTACTCCTCGGAGATTCCTGGACCATCCTCAAGAGACTCGATGAAAAGTCCCATGGATCAAGTACCGGAATTCCCTTGAGTAGCTCAATGCTATTTTTGAGCTTTGCGCTCTCACTCTCTGGGATAGATGTGGGGAGCCGTGTGGGGGTGGAAGGAGTAGGATTGGGGAGTGGTAGGAAACAGTTGGAGGGGTGCGAATGGGTGGGGATAGAGGAGCAGGGTTCGGGGGAGGGAGGAGTAGTCTTGGACGGGTCCTCGACTGAGAAGGATGAACCAGATGCTACTGGTTCTGGTATGGTGGCTTCGGTAGGTGCCTCGGCCTGAGTTGGAGGGGTTAGTCTCCCTGACAACACATTGACGAAAGATTGCACCATTGGCTTTGGTGTTGGAGTTGGAGTCACGGTCACCTTCCGTATTGCAACGTACCCCGAGGGCTTCTGGCCTTAGCTTAGACAATCCGACCTCCCTTCTTGACCCTTGGAACCCCGTACAATCCCTGCCGCCCACAAGGACTTGTACGTGAGACAGCCCCGCCACGCTGAGGATTGGGCTCCTGAGAAGGCAGTAGGCACTTCGGGGGAGATCGTATTTCTTCCGGGAACCCGCCCCTCTGGTGGTCACCACCACAGAACTCACACCTAGGGTTAGCGTGACAATCCCTCCGCACATCCCCAAACCGGGAACAATTCCTTCACTAAACTGGGCCGCCGGAAGACTTGTATTTCTTCACCTTGACCCGGAGCCGCACATAACTTATATGGAGTACAGCCTTGCGGCATGCTCCCCTGGAGTCAGAGAAACGATGAAGTTCGGGAACCGCTGCCTTTTTCCAGTTCTCTGATCCCGTTTTCACTGGGAGATCATCTGGGTGACGGATTTCACGGGGAAACCCATTTCAACCAGCTCCTGTCAGGAGTCCCTTCACAACGACCCTGACCAGTCGCTCCCGTCTCAGCTCGTAGGACCAATGCTGGATCAACAAGCTAGGCAAGAACTCCTAGAGGGTGCGGTAATCTTCCTCCGACCCGCAATGGAGTCACACTTGATCCCCCAGCTGCCTGACTGCCTCCACAGGCTCTCGAACCTTGGTTCGAATGGCCCTCGCCACCTTGGAGTAGTCCTCCACATCACACAAGATGATGGGAGGGATCTTCCCCTTGGCTTTGGAAGTAGGCCCAGAGCCACTAGTACTAGGCTGGGGTGAGGCATGGCTTGCGTTCTTACCCTTAGGTTTCCGCCGCTTCCCACCTTTGCCCAATACTGGCGTACCCTGGCCCGGGCCACCGTTTACCTCACTCTCATCACCAGAGTTACTGCATAAATGGTTAGGATTGCCCCCCGGTAGCTCCCTGATGTTGCCGGTCTTATCCCTTCGGCGGAGTCTTACGGTCTGAAACCCTTCAGACTCATCATCCGACCCCTGGCTCGACTCGTCTCGCATCAACGAGAGGTTTGGTCCCGAAGACAGTCCCTTCACGTCCACGGAATCGCACGAGCTGTTGACACGCGGGAAGCGTGTGACCTGGTCTTCCGAGTCTGAAGAAAACTCAGCCGGGCGTTTCTTACCTACCGACACTCCTTGGTAGGAGGTGTCAGAGTTGACTCGGGTTTTTGAAGGCCTTGCGATCACGTTCGCGTCAGTGCCGCTTGCAGCGGTATTTACCGGAAAGATGGCAAGACTAGCCCTGATCAGGGCTTCCATTGGCACCGTTAGTTTTCCACCCATTGTCCTGGCGGGAGCTTTCGCCGTCCTTCCCGGTTTGCGGGCTGTCGGCCCTGAAAAGGGCCTCCAGTTCTTTTTGGCCGTCAGCGGCACGCACACCTCCGGAAGGTGGAGGGACCCCGCTGGACTCGCCTGCATCGGCATTGCTGCTGACGCTTTATAGGGGGCTGGCACTGACCACTGAGCTGAGGCCCGAGGATGCAATACAGTATGCCCCGGTGGATCCGTTAGCGGCACGCATGCCACCTGTAGTTGAAAGGGCCCAGCTAACTTCAACCTGGACATCTGCGCCCAGCTCCCCGGTATTTAGGGAGGTCACGCTGGCCGCCGTACTGGCCCTAGAAAGGGCTGGATCATCACTCGCCCCGAGAAGGGCAAACGACTCATAATGGCAGCCGCCAGTGGCACGCTCATCTCCGGTAGTTAGAGGGGCCTAGCTGACTTCGCCAGGCTGGATGTTTGTTGCGCCCACTTCCCCGGTAACTTGGAACGTCACGCCAGCCCTGTTGGCCCTGGAAAGGGCCGTTTCGTCACAAGAAGGTGACTCGCACTGGCTTTGGCCAGTGGCACGCTCGACTCCTGGAGTTGGATTGGCTCCGCTGGCTTCTGCCGCGCCTGCAGGCTTGTTGCCCCTCGAAAGGGCAGCTGCCTCTAAAGCATGGGCCTTCGGGCTTGTGGTGGTCCACTTGCCACCTGGCATGAGCGCTTTCCTGACTGGAGGAGCCTTCAGTCCTCGTGAACGGAAATATTTGACTCCCACTGCCAAGACGGGCTACACAAGTCTGCTACTGACGGAAGATCCCCCAAAAATCGCCGCCAACTTCTTCCTGATCGGGGCCGGTCGCTTCCTGAGCCCGGGATTCTTCAAAGCCTCATCCGGTGGTCTTCTCCCGACCCCAACACTGACTCCTTTTTTCTTCTTCATGGTGGGCTCCATCTGGACGTAGAACAGCAGTCGCTCGAAACGCCCCAAAAGCCAAGCACACGCAAGGGAGGCAGGACGACACTTTGAACTCCTATTGAAAAGATCTCTCATTGGCGTGGGGTAGAGAGAACTCGTCACGGACGGAAATAAGAACATGATCTGTGGAGCGGCCCAGGCAGTAGAGAGGGTGGTTGGCGTGGGTGCTGTGCAAGTGCGGAGGAAAGACGCAAGGGCTGGACATTGAGGCACAACAACCTTTCCTTTTCAAAATAAACAATTCACTTTTGATATTAATAACGTTTGCTTTGTCCCTTTCGGTGATATCGTGACCATACCCAAACTCTCACACGGTCTCAAACGCATAAAGTGCTTCCATAAAACTCAGCACTGGTTTGAGCTCGGCTTCATCGTCATTCTCACCACCATCTTGTGCCTTCTTCAAGAAACTTCGACTTCCAAACTCATCACATATTTCTTCCGCGTACAACACACCACACTTCACGAGCTTTTAGTCCACGCATCAAAGTTCACTCCAGTGGTGATTTTCCCCAGTCAAACCCAATATTAATCTTTTGTGCAGTCATCATTACGTCTTCCTTCTATCTAGGTCACGCCTGACCCTTCATTTTTCTTCAAGTGGCCACACCTTACAAAACAGTTCTGAATATTGTAGACTAGGTCACTTGGTGCCACGACAAAACAATAAAGTGAATGGCCTACAGGATGTCTATCTTGAGTTGAACCCTCTTCTCTCAGACATACAGCTATCTGCACTAACTACTTCCTGTACTCCTCATTGAAACACTTGATTACACCCAACTCAAGAGAATGTGTGACACTAGTGCAGTTATGGTGGTAAAAAACCAACTTTACATTCTTCAAAAAGAATGTTTCTGGAAAATGAGTGACACATTTGTCTACAAATAAAAGGATTTTCCTTCCTTCTGCGCTGGATGATAAATCAAGAGCACGCAGAAAGTCTTGGAAAATTTCTGAATCTACACTTTCTAGTTGGCTTAGTATGTCACAGGTAGCTTCTCTACATTTTTAAAACGCCGTGGTTTCGCGGACTTTCCCCATAACGATGGGCACTCGTCGCCCCTTCACACTTTTTCCTCAATAGCAGGTCTTTCCTTTAAATACCAGCGTTAGGTCTGGCGAGCAATTTAAAAATAAACCCGTTTCATCTACATTATAGATGTCCCGAGACTCGTACCCCTCCAGCAGCTTCGAAATCCTCTTGATGTCCACAGAAGCACTTTCCCCGGCCAATTTCTTAAATACCAGGCCATGGCGTTGCTTGAAGCGAGAGAGCCAACCTTTTGAAGCTAAATGTTCTTAATCCTCATTGTTGCAGCTATTTTGAGTGATCTATCACGCAGAATGCACCCATCCACAGGGATGCCCGATGCTCTGGCCTGCTGGTACTGGGTGAAGAAGATATTTTATAGCGCGCTGCTTTTCTTCTTTTCTGATGTAGGTACCACGCTTAGCAGCCTGCTCTATGATCATCCTTTTCTTCGAAATAATCGTGTTTAAATTAGACGGGGGAAGACCTAGTCGCTTTACTACGTCAATCCTTTTCTCTTATGGGTTTTATCCGCCTCTTCTGTGATGCGCAGTTGTTCTTCTAAAGTTCGAACTTGTTTCACAGGAAGTGCCATGTAAGAAAATGATTTTATTGAAAGAAAACGATTACTCTAATAATAGTAATAATAATAATAATAATAATAATAATAATAATAATAATAATAATAATAAATTACTGTTGACGAGTGAACACACGTGATGAAATGTGTACTCAACTAGATGAAAGCGCGAAGTGAATTGAGGCAGGATTTCCCAGTCGGACGAGGCTCTCGTTATCCTCCATCTCCTCCGGACCATTGCTAAGCTGATAAGACGCGTGACTTTAACTTGCTACACCACAATCCAAAAATACTAACCGCTGCTGCTACTACTACCACCGATCGTACCAACATTTATGTGTGTATTTTTCTTTAAAAGCGATCAATCATGGGTTAACATTCTTAGGGACTAAAAATTCCGACCAATAGATGCAGGAAAAACGATAACTCGAGGAACGATCGATGCGGGTTTTATTTTTTGTTTAGGTAGGATATGCTTAGGGATGATAGAAATTGAACGATGGATCCTGGAAAAAGATAAATCCGGGATCGATAAATTGAGGTTTCACTGTTTATACAAACACAATATTGAATCATATTTGGACATACATGGCCATTTCATAATTAATAATGCTATAGAAATATTTATTTGGTAAATATAGCTCATGCTTGAAATTATGCTTCGCTTTAACATTTTCTTATATTACTATATGAGAAATAAAGCTTTTTAATTCTCCTTACCACCGAACCAATTGACTCATAGGGCTTGCCTAACTTCAATCTTTTGTTTCAGCTAACATAGCAGTTTGCCGCTCATACTTATCAGCTGCTACAACTCTTCAGGAGAGAACTGGGGCTGTATCCATGGTATCTTTAGCTCAAGTCCTAGGCTTCGTAGTTGGTCCAGGTGAGGTTTAATGGGGCCACAAATACTCTAAAAATCACTGTTACCGATTAGTTACTGATTCGTTTAGATTAGATTCATCTTTGGATGAAAACGTGTTAGAAACAGGGGGTCGTGATTTCGACATAAAACTACAGATTTTATGCAGTCCTCACAATTGTGTTAGGTATTAAAATCCAAAGCTTGTGTTTGATATTATAAGTTGACATCCAAAACTTTAACCTTTAAACCCAGAGATTTTGAAGTTTGCATTCTAAATTTGAATGAAAGCTGAATTCTAATTTTAAATCAATCCAAAAATCTAAAAAAACAATTTGAAATACACAGTATAAAATCTTAAATCAAAGTCCAAATCATATAGGTAGGTTCCTCATTTTCAAATTTAAATTTTCGAAGTTTTTACAAAGTATTAACCTAGCTGAATTGTGTTTGCTAACTTTCATACCATGTTTTGCAGGACTGCAGACTCTAGTAACCCCACTTGGTGACCAAGGTGTGAGTATAGCAGTTTGGATGCCCACTATCAACATGTACACTGCCGCAGGATGGATCAATGTATTGTTGGGAGCCATAAATTTCATCTTATTCTTGCCAGCCATATTCAAAGAGAGGCGCATCGCTGCTAGAGAGGCGATGTTGAAGCAAGGGGTGGAGAGAGGTTTGTAGCTTAGACTAGAAAGAGCAGTTTGCCACGAAATTTCCTTCAGTTTGCACCAAACCACTAGGAACTTAACAAAGCAGAAGCTGACACCCAGGCTGCAGTTGGGTTGTACACCAAAATTCAGCAAACCTCGCCCACTGCCTTAGTCTTTTAAAGTAAAAGTCGAAGAGGCGTTACAACGTTTGCAACTAGAAGGTATCATCACACCTATAAAAGAGTCTCGAGTTAAAGATGGCTAAGTTATCTGACAACTCGTATTAATTAATATAGCTGAAAATTTCCTCACGCCCATCACATAATTTGCCTTAAAAATATAAGTGAAGAATGACCTTGGGCACAGGATGACACCTGGATAGCTCAGTGGTAAGAGCATGGGCATACTAACCAAAAGGTTTTGGGTTTGATTCCCGTGTCTAGGTGTCATTTTTCAATTCAAAGAGTATTTCTTGTTTATTGTTTAAGGGTATTTAAGAAATAATTATTAGTAAACTTAGGAATATTTAAAATAGTATTTGAGGTTTATGACTTATATTTCCCTTGGACTAATTTTGTATAATTTTCTGTAACAGCATTATAATAACGTGATAATATAAATAAGCTATGGATGTTCGTATTACTTTTATTTGTGATTATTTACAGAGGAGGATACTTGGAAACAAACAGAGCCAGATTACTTATCCACATGGACACTTATTAACGCTTTCTTCATTATCGTCTTCAACTTTGTACTTCTAGAAACGTGAGTCTAATAAACAATAGTCTATATTTTTAATAGAGTTTTAATGTACGTTTGTAAAATTATATTTCTAACTGGTTTTTTAATTTTAATAATAATGTTAATATGGCGTGGTATGAGGGAGGAAAGAGGAAGACCTTGGCACACGGTGGCGCGGTGAGGGGGAAGGAGGAGGAAGGGAGATAAGTAAGAGAACTGTTCACCTTGTCTTAAATGTCGAACACAAGCAGTGAGAGCTGCTACGGGACTGATGGGTGCTATGAGCCACCTGGTTTTATACCCCTCCGAGACCCGGCAAGTCCGCGCGTCAACCTAGTGGGGAGGGGTGGAAATATCCACGCGCCCGTTCTCCTCCCTATCTTATACGGCGCTGGTTTGGTAGAGGTGTTGCATGCAAGAGTGTACTAACTTTCTTATTTCACTAGGTCCACGCAGGAAACATCCAACGTCATGTTATTATGAGTTATAACCCCCATATAAGACTCTGGATTACTATACATCCCTTTTACTTTTGCGCGATCAAGCCCAAGAGACCGCACATGATTGTCCACTATATTAGATACATACAATACAATACATCCACTTTACTAGAATCTTCTTGACTTTAACCAGGGTCAGTTTTACATTTAGGATCACACAATCTGTTCAAATACTTACCATCCCTTCATGTAGTACACAGTACGTACACACGAATTATTCACTCTTTTGTATCCTTCTTTTGGTATTTCAAGCAAGGTTCATGCAGGATCACTTTTAGATTCTATAAAATGTAATTTGTCCTTTTCTTTAAAATAAACGACAATAACTGAGTGATTAAATGTATCCTTTGTAGTAGGAATCCTGCTATAGTCTAGTTCACTTTATTCCTACTTCACAAATGTGTTAGCTACTAAACATGGGTGTCAATAGGCTGGATGGAGATATTCGAAAGGGTAAGGTGGTTTGAAATGCGTCCTCACCATCATATTAGTACTCATCATGGCAGACATACTTTTGAATGAAAGATACTGTGTATCCTGCATGTATATACTAGTGCCTTTCAAAGTCTAGGTAAAGAGCTGAACCCATTATGTTGGTTGATGCACATCATTAACGTTGACGCTTCTTCTCTTAGACACGCGTAGTAGTTTCGACAAGCTTATTCTTCCTAACTTCACGTTGAGGTTTGTTGATTGGTTCAACAGAAATTACAGCAGTATCCGTCTAATCTTGTCTGTTAGCGCAGAAACACGATCGTCAGTTAAAATTGGCCCACTTTTTGTATTTGTTAATCAGAGTGATTATGTGAAACAAGGAAGGGATGACAAAACCCATTATCGTTCCATGTACCACTCTTGGTCAAATCACCAATGTTCTGACCGATGAGATTTAAAACTATTAAACCATTCATAGAGGAGTTAGAAATTTTCTGTTGTGGACATGTAGGTAGACATTACCAGAATGACTGAGGCACTTTCCTACACTGCGATGTTTAAAGAGTTCTCAAAAGGACAACAGAGATCGTTTGACACGTAAAAGCTGTGCTCCTCACTGTTGACTATTATTATACCTTGAAGCGAAGCTAACTTCTGTTCCTTATTATATTGTAGGTTTGGACGCATATAATTTATCTCGCTCTCTCTCTAGATTTCAACCTATCAGTGAACTGATTTCCAAGTACAACTTATCCCCAGTCTTCCAAGACAGTCCATGCGAAGTTACTCAATACACATTCATCTTGCTTCATTTTGAGAGAAAGCTAATCTCGAATAGAGGTAGGACCACATAATATAATCTTTTGATAAATGAATCGATGGTTGGGAAATAAATTTTAACTTTGTCTTATAAAGCTTTAAATCTCAACAACAGTAGTCACCAACTCTAGAATAATGTATGATATCAAGTAGAAACATAATAATTATTAGGTTTAGAAAACAAACATATTAAAATGTATGAGTTCTTTTAAAATAAAAACTAGCCGAATATTATGCAGCCACTAGTCTCGAAGGAGAGAATATTTCTTCGATATGTTGTGTATAGCTTCGTTGGAGAAAGAGAAAACCCAGCAACACCCCCGGGGGTGGGGTATGTATAGAAGAGGTAGGTCGGTAAGAGGCGGAGGGGGTGGTGCGGGGTTCTAATAGTGACTACCAATAGGATCGTCAAGCTAATAGCCTTATGGCGCCCTAGAGTACGGTGTAAATGTTTCATGGTGATAAGGTGGACTTTAGATTCTACCCTGTGTATAGTGGTCATTTGAAATAAAATTAGCTGTTGGTAGACATCAAACGTAGACCCTTCAATTCTAATTTTAATACTGCTGTTAAGGCTCTCGACAAAAATATTATTTTCAGTAAAAAATTGTGTACATTATAAATTAAATACATATTTTGAAACTAACTGATATATTTTTTAAACTATAAATTTATCTATAAAATAAATTTAATTATAATGGTTCCCACAAAATTCTTTTAACCTGCCTCGGGGTTGACGTAGATTAGGCGTCACTCTTGTAAGAGGCTGGGTTGCTGAAGACGAGAATACTTATTGGGTTTCGAATCCCGGTCACCTGTACCAAGGGTGATGGTTTTTCCTAAATGGGTTACCACTCTCCCTCCACACAAATGCGGCTATATTTCTTCTATATTCTTTCTTCCTCATCCGTACAACATTGGTGTAGCTAATACAAACACGTATTGCTCAACTAGAAAGTGAAACATTGTGAACACTCTTCGGCCTTCCTTCACCAAATAACCTTGGTTTCAAAACAAAATGTTTCGTTTAGTTTTTGATTAAACATTTAAAAAAAATCAATGTTCAGTTTGTTACCGTAAGACAACTTGTGTTACTTCTGAGGATGCGTTTATAATTTTAAATATTGCTGGAACTAGCATCTGAAATACTATCAAATTACGCACAAGATTCCATGATAGTTAGATAATCGTTTTCACATTAAAGTCACGATGATAGTTGATCGTTCACTCGGTAATAGTTGACTTTTAGTGAATCATGAAATAAGAAAAATGGCTCGTTTATACGAGGCATCAGTTTGCTTTGACCTGAACGAGGGTGCTGACTGACCTTGATTTAAGTTGCGAAATTTGCGCATATAGAAGAAATAGATTAAATAGATTTAAACATGTTGCAATAAATATTGTAATCCATAACTTTTTTTTTTCAGCCTTGCCACCTCACTGACTATGGACCAGTTTGCTTGGTCCAAAAAAGAAGCCCTGTACTACATGGGCTTAGTTATGTCTGCTGGCGCTGTTATTGCTTGTGCTACCTTCTTAGCGATTGGTCCTCTGTGCAAAAGGTGAATTAAATATACTCCTTTAGATCTTAAATCTACAATCAATTTAAGGTATTGGTGTGTACTAATAATATAGTTTTTTTAAATTTAAATTAACTCATTTTAATTTCAATTTATTTTATTTAGGGTTTAAGTGTATAACTTATTACATTTTACAATCCTGAAATACCTAAAAGTACATTTTCAGGTCATATGATTAAATACTTTAAAAGAAAATTTTTGCTGTTATACATAACAGTTTTTCTTAAAATTCTTTTACATAGGTATTTAGTTGAAACATTTCTCTTATTAACTATCTCTCGTGAAACTTAATTAAATAATATCTTGGAGCTCTGGTGGTAGTCGATTGAATAATTATTAGCGGATCTTCGTTTTTGCTAACCATAATATTTTGGTTATTTTCATATTGCAGCCTATACATTCTTTATTATATGTTGAAAGAGTATTTTGGGAATGAGTATACATTCGTTAGTATTTATCTGAGTAGTCATATCCTATAATAGTCCGACACCTTAGCTCAGTCGGTAGCGTGTCTGCCTACTGAGCTAAGGGTCCCTGGTTCGATTTCCGGCATGACCGAAAATTTATCATTGATGAAAATATGGGAATATGGGTATACCCTTTCACATTGATAAATTGACAGCCGAGGACTGGATGTTGTGCCTGTCCTAGTTTTAAGTTAGATTATAAGGCATGGGAGGCTACGACAGGCTTAGCCAGCTGGTAGTGGGAAATATATGGCTTGAATAAAAAACTGATCCAGGCTACAGGCTGGAAACAATAATGGATGATAGTAAAGTGAAGTAATATCCTATAATAAGTCTGTATTCATTAAGTTAGTTTAGGAGGTAGTATACAAACTTCCAGACAAACTTATTTGAAGGTTAGGGTTGGTCAGGTGGTTGATACTAGCGGGGCCAACTAATAAACTAACGTCAAGATTAATCCTGTTAAGAGTGACAGACAAGTTAATAAAATACAAACAAAATTATCGATATGGGCGTAGAAAGCCGGGGGTCAGAAGGACTAAGACACATTTGTAGACGACGATTTCCACACATCCACTACAGACTTTGCCTTAAAATATGAGTGAATGATTGAGTTTGAGTCATTACTTTTAAATGATATGTTTTTGTGTTGCCTATAGGTTCCCTGAAAGGAAGGTGTTGTTGTGGGGAGGTTTCTTCCTCATGGTGGTGGGACGAATACTCTACATTCCATGGGGCTCTGCCCCGGCGGTCATAGCTTGGTCAGGTTAGTAGTAATATATATGTTTTTTTTTTTTGCAGTAAGACAAATTCAATTAAACTCAATTTGTTTTTTAAAGAAGAAAATTAAAGTTTTTATTAATTTAATATTCCAATAAAATAATATTGATTTGCATTAAGTTATATGTAGTACAGAGTTAGTAGTTTGAAACTTACAATGTTATTTTAAATTAGTATACTTTATATTATGTATACATAGTAAAATCACTGCAAGTTGACGGGCATAATACTTACAATTTACTGTGTAAACAAGATATGGGGAGGATGGGAGGGGGAACACATTTTTGCCAAACCTAATGTTCTATGAGGAAGTCGATCAGTTGGGAAAGAACAGTGGGTTTTCCCACTGTTTGACAGCAAGAAGCTCAGAGGTGCTCGACTAAGCAAGCTTGCCTCCTGGACATAGTTTAAATGCCATCAGCCAAGGTAGACTGGCCTCACTATAACATTTAGAAAATTGCTAGAACTTGGGATAGTTAGCTATTTATATAAAATGAGTAATATATTTTTAAATGTTAAGTTATAAGAATGGATATAAAGAGAAAACACTTGAAAGAGCTATGATATTAAAAACAACTTAATTGATATGTTAAGGTTCAGAAGTAAATACAACAAGCTCTGACAACTTGACCTCTCAATTTAACAACATGACAGAGCCTTTGGGCTGCCCGCCATCTCAAGAATGGTGCTTCTACACTCCGGCCATGACCATAACACAATTTCTAGTGGGCTATGTTTTTACGGCTCTTGGGTACCCCATAGGAGTCACACTCATCCAGACCATCTTTTCCAAGATACTTGGACCCAGGCCTCAGGTTAGTTTAAATAGACTGTATGTATTATGTAGCTAGTCAAAACTTTCCTTTATTAATTTTTTTAAAAATTATTATTAGCACCGCGTCTTAACCCCCCGTTCGGGTTATAGCACTTACGCTAATGTGTAATGGTAGGGTGATTGTGAGATGAAATGGAAGACCTACAGTTTAATGTGGGATCCGAACCACAGTGGAGTGCCTGGCATTCCTCACATTCACAAGTTGTGATTAATACACGTCTTGTCAGAGGTGAAGGAAGGGTTTGGAAATCAGATAAATTGGTACCGGGACCGAGGATTGAACCCCGGACCCCCAGCACAACAGTCTGACACCTTACCCCTAGACCACCAGGCCACCCTTAAAATGGTTTTAGTTAATTTTTATTAAAACAAATAATTAATTAAAAAATAAGTTTGAATTTTTTTTTTAGATTGGATCAAGGTAAAGTATTAGTCAGCTTTACATTTATTTATAGAAATAATTCGAGATTTTCGCTTTTCTTTATCGGCTGTTTTGTAAGGGACAGGTATATGAAATACTAATATAGCTCCACCAATAAAAAATAATATAACACATAACATTTTTATTTTATAGATCCCATAATAGGTGATAATGTTTCGGGAAACTGTGACTATACTTTTGTGTTTGAAGGGCAATGTTCAGTGGTGAAGGGGATTTTTTTAGGAGAGGGGGGAAGGGAGGCTGTTTAAATCACTTTGGCCCACTCATATCTGGAGTCGGCTTTCTTTCAGTTTGGGCTCGAACTAGTTAGGCCCTCTCTGATCCTTACTCAATCAACTCTCCCCCTTTCTCGGTGTCATGGGTCTCCACAATAATTACTCTTCCTTCACAATAATTAGTAATTATCTACTGAATGGAGACATACTTTCTAACCAGGTTCATGACACATGCTTTACTGCCCCCTATGTATATGCTACACTTTAAATGGGGTTTATAAATAAAAATGAGATGTGTTTAACACCATAATACAAACTTTATTATAACAAATTACACAGGGGCCTCGATACCACAAAATATACAAACACTCACTGTCCGGATTGTAATTCTCGATCTGAGGGTTAAATAAAGTTTGCCCCAAACTCAACATATTCTAACTAAGTTTCATACCAACTATCTCCTATCACGCGACCCACTAAGTTGTAGTTGAGCTAGCTTGTCTAGAGACTACTCTTGACAATCATTTGCAAATTTTGTTTAGTTGAGGAATTAATGTGATGTAGAAAATGTTAATTTTGACCTGTTAAGAACGTCAGCAGGGCTTAAAGATATATAAAACTATCTGTTTTAAACAGAAGAGAGATAGTCATGTGTAAATAATCAGGCTTGTCTAGAGGCACTAGATTCAGCTCCAACAAGCCTGCAGAGGTTCTTGCCTCGATCTGTATTCTCTACAGCTTATGAAAGACTTGGTGCTAAAAAAAAAACTGACGCGGATTGAGACACTCTCCAACGATACTTTTCAGCTTAACCTCTTCCAAAGACAAGTCAAGGTTCGCTTTTATCAGTTAAACCACTCCCTTGAAATATCTGTCGCCAGGGTACCCCTAAATAACACTACAATGCAAACCCCCTGACCTTAGGGATACAAGTTAACACTGATATTTAAAAATAAAAAAATAGGAAAAAGGCTCAAATACTAATTCTATCTAGGCTATTTAGGTAATAGATTTGGAATTAATTTTAACTCTGGCAAATGTTTGACTTCATAAAACTTTTAATTAAGGCAGGCTGTTTAGTAGAGACAAAGTATTGTGTGCAATAAATATAAGTAGATCTTTTAAAAACTTCATTTAATTAGTTATTCGCTTACATTAAATATGATGAACTCTTTAGTTTTCCTGAAACACAATCTGGCCATCTGTGTGTCTTTGTGCTAATTGATTTGATAAACATTGCAATAAAACTGTATGTGCTAAATTTGTGTAAGGAACAACTTTTACAACACATTGTTTTACTTTATTTCTTATAGTTTGATTGCATTTATAGTAACTATAACAATGAGTTGAATACTGTCGTATATTTGAAAGCCTGTTTGTGTTATCGTTGTATAATTATTTCAGGGTGTATGGATGGGCATAATGACAGGAGCAGGCTGTCTGTCAAGGGTGATGGGACCTATCTTTGTATCGTACATCTACACTCATCTCGGTACTATATGGACCTTTTCTATCACCGGAGCAATGTTGGTGGCCTGTATGATATGGCTGCAACTGGTGGACAAGAAACTGGTCGTGATAGACAGTCCAGTTAGTAGCGCTCAACGCAAAGACAGAGAGGAGGCCCTTCAGATGAAGCTTATGCAAGAGGAGAGGACAATAATAATTCATGAACAGGAAGATACACACTTGAAAAATGAAAATGATACAGTGTTACAAAATTTTAGTTAGCTATAATATAAAATGTTATAAAATTTATTTGTGTAGTCATTATTTTCATTATCATTGTTTGATTGAAAATTTAACCCACTCAGAGAACATTTTTAAATTTTTTTTAAATTCATAGAATTAATTTTATTTGTTAGTGGTGATTGTTTTAAATAATAGATAGCTACCTAAATTATATTGTATCAAATGAGTATAAAAGTCAGTTTTATAATCTTTGTAAGATGTATACATATCCATAGTAGACCTATATATTTATACAATTAATTGAGTGTAAACTTTTAAAATAATATAAACACTCCAATTACAATTACAGAAGAAAAAGCCCACATAATTTCATGTCATACTTACCCTACTTCAAAAACCACGTTCACACATTTTTAACCAGAATCCCTTTAACCGATTAAATATATATATATAATTTAGCCAAAGATTGTAAAACTGGCTCAGTTGAAGAATTTAAATATTATACTGTTTTCATTCTCCAGTTCACTTCAAAAATCAAAAGAATACTTTGATTGTTTTGTAACACACAGAAACATCGAAATATTGGAGCCATTATAAAAACCAAATATGTGTTCAACTAAATGATAGAAATGTAATTATTATATTAATGTTGTGTTTACCTATAGTATTTTATACAATACACTGTGTTCAAATGTAGTCGGACTTCCTGTCAAATGTGAGGGAAAGGAGACCGTTCACAATTTATTGTGGATAAAATATCTCGCAATGATAAACTATTACCACAGGCAACTTTGTATCTATTCAACAATAAATAGATTATAGAACAAACTCTTTATAAAAACATGTGTCCAGTTCAGACTAAGATAATGTAATATAAATAATATCTCACTTACAATGTATTTAATGTTAACTTTCTAAACATGTGTGATTATGTCAACAGACTACATGAATGTTTAATGGTACCTAAGAAATATTGTATAGTTTATTACGAATCAAAATGTTTAACTTATTATACAGATATTTTAATGATTTGTACATATCACTGAGCCACGTGTAAAATATATTTTTTAAACATTTTGTCATTATTTAAATCTTTTACACAGTTCCTATTCTTTTTTGAGTGAATTAGATAATAACTAAATTAAAATTAAGTTTTTATTATCTGGCATATATTATACCGATGCATATGTAACTAATATGATAAACACAACCTGTCTGAAAATGTGAACATTTCTCTGGCATTAAGATTTTGACACCAGCAGTTCTTGATGGACTTTTGCTTTCTCCCTTTTCAAAGGCTTTCTCTTTGGGGAACTTAGAAGACAGGATGTCAGTTGAATCAACGAGACTCACAAGAAAGAGGGTAAAGGAAGATAGAGAACGAAGTTTATTTTGGATTCCGTGAAGGCAGCAGTTCAAATATTTGACAGCTGCCATTTATAAGGTGAGATGGCGATCGTGTGGTGTGATGAAGGCGTGGCGTCTGTATGGCATGTGACGTGAAGCGAGAACATGTAAATTAATGGAATAACGCCCACTGGAGAGGCACTGAAGTGGTGTAACGTGTGTCACGACGCCATGCACCCGCCACTAGGTTCCGACATGTTTAAACTCGTGTGGTGGCCGGGCGTATATGGTGATCGCCACATGCCTATGGTTGTGTAGTGTACTGGAGTTGGTTACTGAACCATAATTTATTTTGTTTGTGAGTTTTTCTCAGTGCGGGATGATCCAAAATTTTATGACATCAATAATAATGACTATTTTATGACATCAATAATAATGACTACCATTGAAATCAAATACAGGAACGATCTTGGAGCAAGATTGCAAAATATATTGGAGTAGGAGGTAAGAAAAATAAAGTTTAATTTAAATTTAAAGACAATTCGAGAATGTATAGTAATTTTATGTCCTTAGGCATATGTGGTCTGTTGAAGGCAAAGATGCCACATCAATTGGCTTTACACCATATCGTCACCACTTGAAAGTCACAGCCACATGCTTGCCATACCTACACCACATGCCATACAGACGCCACAACTCCGCCACAACGCACTCTCGCCATCTCAACCTTAAGAAGATTGTTTTCCCATTTTTAAGTCTATTTTCTACTTTTATTATTTCTGAATATTCTTTCACTTCATCAGTTTTATATGAACAGTTTTGAGACTGGTAAAATTTCCCTCGAGTTTACATTATTTCACTTAGTATTTGGAAGGTTTTCAAATTGTTCCAGAAGGAAATGAGCTGAAACATTATAGGTCTAACAGAGGACTTCTATTTTTGGTGGTATACTTTGGGACAAGACTTATGTTTCTGGATTTTTAAACCTCAAGGATAATATTAAAAATGTGGCCCAAGTGGCATATAAAAACTGCCTCAAATAATTCAACAAAAACTAAGCTAAATTTATAAAATTTATTTTCATAATATTTAGACCAGAAATATAATCTCATTTTTAAATATTTTCAAAATACCCTACCGGTATATTGTTACTATTTTCATCCAACTTGGAACATATAATAATTATTTTTTTACTATGTCTCAAGAACCTTAATTTTTCAAGATAATCATTTTAATTAAATTAATTCAATCATAATAAATTTTGTCTGTGTGACAAAATTTCTTCTTAATCTTTTCTTTGATTAGCATTACCAATTGAATATTTGTTCTATTCAAGCATATTATGTTACATAAACAGGTAAAAGGCATTGTTGTCCTGTATCAAGGTACTATAGTTATCAGGTAGCAACATAGGTTGTTCCTAACATGCTACGCCTGGTGGTTTCGAGTTTTAAAACTCATTGTGACACTATCTTAGTACATTATTTTCACACATGAATAGACCGAAAATATGATTAAAGTAAAACACATTTTTGTCGCATTTCAAATTACTTTTTTAAATTTATATTTAAAAAAAAATTGAAAATTTGAAGTTTATAGTTCAAAAAGTGCCTTTGAAATTTTCTTTACATCTCTTACAATTGTAATTAGACTGGAAATATTCACTTACAGAAGATGTATTCACATTCATTTATGGATACTTTAAATTAGATGGTAAAAGTTCATCTTATATTGAAAATTCGATTTAAAATTCAACTTTTACGTTGGATTGTTTATATTAGGCAGAGTAGAGTAGGCATTTGCCAAGGGTGGAAGATTTGGAAGGGTGACAAAATAAATTAGACTAATCTTTATTTTTCAGGTAATCAATATCCATAAATTAAGGCTAAGAGGTCATGTCAGAAAAGGTTAATTCTTAAAAAAAATGCCTTTAAAATAGTAATTTTACGTTAGATCCATTACTGTTTCTAGCCTATGGTTTGGGTCAGTTTTATCTTCGTCATATATTTTCCGCTACCGGCTTGCTAGGCCTGTTGTAGCTTCATATGCCTTATAATCTAACTTAAGACTAGGACAGGCACAATATCAAGATCCTTGCCGTTAATTTATCACTATGAAAGGGTAAACCCACATTTCACCAATGATAAATGTCATCTATGGTTAAGGTATTTATGCTAGGTTAGGTTGGCAACATGAAAAAAGATACATTGTCTTCTGTATCGTTCCCAGCATGATCTAACATGACAGCCACAAGCGCGCGTCCACAAAGTTAACAATTTTATCGGGTAACATCTGTGGACCCCCTCCCGTGAGAAATTATAGGCATGGAGGTAACAAGAGTAGATATTTTATTCATTGACAATATAAATAACTCAGTTGATTAGGAGTAGACAGATAGTGTCTTTACTCGTAGCGAAAATTCCCACGGGTAAGCCAATAATGAAACTAAATGAGCGTTAGCCCAACTTTAGATGTGGCCAACAAGGAAACCAGAGAACAAGCTCAGCTCCCCAAGCAACGCGCAATTAAAACCAACTGTAGACATAAACATAACATAAGTGCCTTAAGGGTGTCAAACAAGACTATAGTATGATACAATGAGCGCTAGGATGATCAAATGAGCGCTAGGATGATTAGCTACACTCCAAAGGCGACTCCAAGAAAGACAAACTAAATTAATCCTACAATAATAATTATTATATGGCCATATCCAAGAGATGAGATAACCTTCAACAAATAACCTAGCTTGTGTTAATGAAAAGGGAATCGTCATAACATGACAAAAATAAATATCCCTAGCTCACTTGGTGAAACGCCATTATGTGATCGTCAAGTCTTTTGACACAGGGAATAAAAGTTTACATACTAACATTTAAGGACTTGCCATCTAACAGCAACAATATCTGTTACTACGAAAATAAGTTTAAACTACATGATAGTTTACAAAATTCAAATCCAAAATGCCCCGCCATCTGATGGTGAATAGTTCAGTTAAATTAGGGCCACTGTTTCAATGTCAGGTTTTGTCGAGGTTAAATTATAACCTAACTTAAGATGTTTATTACCTGTTTCAATGTTAGGTTATCACATAACCTGAGCATAAACTTCAGGTTCCCATTTATCCAAACATCTAATGTAGGACTGGTTGTCCTCGCACACTTTGGTGTTTCCTAGAATGATCCCAAAGTCCTGGATAAGTCTTCTTTACTGGAGTAGGTCGGATGATGCAATTGACAGGGAGACAAACTCTGACTCTGTTGAGCTCAGCACGATTGTAGTCTGCTTACGTGTAGTCCAATCAACAATGGAACCATAAACTAGGAATAAGTACCCAGTACGACCATTGCTGTCATTGGCCCAGTCTGCATCAATGTCGGCCCGTAAGGTGACATCACAGTTCTTCGGAAAGAAGAGACCAACCTCAAGTGTTGCTTGAATGTATCTTAGTATTCGTTTGAGTCCACTCCAGTGTGCTTCTGTTTCATTGCTCTGATACCTGCTGTAGAAATTCACTGAGAAGCTCAGATCAGGGTGAGTATAGAGCATCACATGCATCAAACTACCAATAAGCTCACGGTACGGTTATTTTTAATTGTGCACTCTGAAGTAGTTATTTCAGGTGGTTTTGCCTCCATCGGTGTCTTGACAGGTTTGCACTGTTCCATACCAAATTTCTTGAGAACTTTCTTCAAGTAGGATGATTGGCTAAGGAATATACCATCAGTTTTCTAATGAATTTTTATACCTAGAAAGCTGTGCAAACCTCCAAGATCCTTGATCTCTAATTCTAACATAAGGGATGTTTTTATATCATTCAATTTATGCAGCTTGTTCACTTTCAAAATTATGTCATCTACATAAACCAAAAGGTAAGTGTTGATGCTGTTGCTGAAGTCGAAGTACATACATTTTTCGTTTTCAGATTGCTCAAATCCGAGAGAGTTCACAAATTTGTCAAGTTTAGCATTCCACTCCCGTGGTGCCTGCTTCAATCCATAGAGGGTCTTGTGTAACTTAAAAACAAGGCTGCTGTCAGTTAAGAAGCCAGGTGGCTTCTTCATATACACCTCTTCAGAAAGATCTCCGTGTAGGAATGCATTTTTCACGTCCAACTGGAAGGCAATTAAATCTTCTTTGTTAATGATCGCAAGCAAGGTCCTGACAGTAGTTAAATGGGCTATGGGTGAGTATGTTTCATTGTAATCAAACCCTTTCTTCTGTGCAAAGCCCTTCACCACCAACCTTTCACACATTGCTGTATCTCATATATTCAATCAAATTAATGAACGATGTCAAAATGCCACATTGCCTTATATGGATGTAAGAGAGAAAGAGATACCCTAAAGTTTCTTTCTCTCTTATACAGTGGTATGAAGACGACAGCTCGAAAGTTTCAGCCACAGATGTCCTAGTTATAGGCTATTATAGAGATCAATGATCTGTGGTAGATATGGGCGACTAGTGTTCAGTAATCGATTAATTTTAAAAACTATGAATCGATGCATCGGTAGAATAATACTCGATTAACAACTAATTGATTATTAATTTAATGTATTTGAAAAAAAAGGTAGGGTGCACCGAACAGACTTTCTCACTCTTTTACCTAAAAATTGACTAATTTACTTAAAACTCGTAAGATATGTGAAACAAAATAATGGACATTAGTGTATCACATTTTAGAAAATAGCATAAATAAAATGATACTTAGCTTGATACAAAAACAATGTGAAGGGAGGAACATCTCTGTCAACCAAAGAGCACAACAATTAATTTTAGATTTCAAAGTACTAAATAAATAGTATAAATATTTGCTTACAGCTTGAAAACTATTTGTTTTATCAAAATATATTTTTAAAAAAATATTTCTATTTTTAATAGTCTTACATTTTTGCAATGATAAGTAATAAATTGAAATAACTCTACAATTAAGTGCGCTTATGATAATTCTAAGGACCACTATAAACATCAGTGAGTATAGAATAAATCTACATGATTTTTTTTAAACTGGGTTTAAAACATTTATTTTGTAAAGAACTTTATTTGGCATCATTTTCAATAATTCAAAAGAAACAGCCTTACCATTATTTACTTACTATGCGTAATGCAAGATTAGGGAAAGGGGTTGAGGGGTGGTGTGTATGTATGCTTCCCAGTGCTATGATACAATATTATTCTATACTTTCAGCGTTGTCAGCAAAACAGTTTATGAAAGAGGCCCCTTCTTTTGCTTTTAGCACTGGACCACTGTCCTAAGATTGTATACTGTATTGTTTCTGTTTTACTCTCAACTTTACTCTGATTTACCGTACAGGGCGAGAAGAAATTTAGGGTGTTTTAAAACAAAGTGCTTAAGAAAATATACGGACAAAAAATATGGATGAAGATAGTGGAGAGTGGGGGAGGCTACATAATGATTAGCTACATACACTGTACTCTTCACCAGAAGTTGTTGGGGTGGTCAAATCTTGCAGATAACGGTGGGCGAGACATTCAACGTGAATGGAAACAATTAGAACCGCGTTCAAGGTTTTGACTGGCAAACTTAATGGTAAGAGACCACTGGAAAGACCTAGACCACGGCCGGGCGTAGACGCAGATGGGAGGATAACATTAGGATGGAACTGAAAGAGATAGGATGTAATGAGTTGGACTGGATAGAACTAGCTCAAGATAGGGATCGATTGCGTAATTTTGTAAGGGTGGCAATGAACTTTCGAGTTCCTAATGCCATAAAGTAAGTAAGTAATATTAAAATTATTGTTGTTATAATTTTTATTGATTAAAATACGTATTAATTAAAACATAGGTTTGTACTTGAGAGGCCTAAAAACCATTCGCTTCCAATGACAACAACCCCTGTTTCTGCCCTTCAAGTCAAATCGTCTGTAGCACGCTTTATATTTATGAGCCCCTACACAATCAGTCAGAGTGTCAGTACTAATTATTATTTGAGTAAGATTCACTTTGCTAGTGTTCAGGGTCACTTACATGAAATGTTAAAATTTATAATGATCTCGACATCAAAATTTTTCACGATTGCAATACTTTTTCTTGATATATAGAAGTAAAAAGGAAATGTTTTTTGAAAAAATTAAAATACGACTTTTATAATGATTATTTGATTAGATTATTCAATAATCGTTAGAAAGGTAATCGATTAGCTCGATTAATCGCAATCATATTACGTGGTAAAAATCGATTAGTAAAATAATAGACTAATCGATTAATCGACTATAATCGCCAATCATAAATCTGTGGATATCACTACTTGTAAACTTTAGCTTGCTTAATTGTTTATTTTAATAGTACCTAATTAATGTATTTTGCACGAATGATGATACGTTAACCTTAACGGAACAGCTTTTGATTACATCACTTGAAATTATATATAGTATGTGATTGTATATAAGGTAATTCATATTTTATAGTTAAATTATTTTTGTTTTGATAGGGTCTCTAACCCCCTCCCTGTGCACCTCTTTTTATTGTATAGTATATACCTTTTATGAATCCGTCTTGGCCTTTACTGTCACTGAATTTGGATCTGGTGTGGTTTATAAGAACCTCATTTCAAGAGACCATTTGTGTTCAAGAATAAGTGCTAGTGTTTTTGCCCTTGGGCAGGAATTTCTTGGGTTTGTATTCAAAACTGCCAGGTTTACTGGTGATGATTTTTCCTACTTGTGTTTTCTCATACCCCTTCCATGTCTTTTGCGTTTCCTATCAACCATACCGGGTCTAATAGACTTTGGATCTAGTACTAGGCCTGCTACACGCGAACACTTTCTTTGACACATTAAAGGGAAATATGTTAAAATATTTTACTTTGACTATTATTTAGTTGTTCGACACCTTACATCAGTCGGTAGTGTGCTCCAAGGGACCAGGGCTCGATTCCCAGCATAGCCGAAAAGTTTATCATCTCGTGGGTTTTCCCTTTCATAGTGATGGAAATTAACGGCTGGGGGCTGGATTTGGGTCTATTCTAAATTTAGGCTAAGTTAATTTATCAAGTCCTGTGCTGATATAATCAATCGGTTCAGAAAGTGCATGCTAAATAGGCCTACCTCAAATAAAAGAAAAAGAATTAAAAAAATAATAATTTGTAAGCTTACTAAAATACATTTATCGTAGTCATGCCGTGTTGGTTAACACTTTCTACACTGAACACCATGGCATGTCTGAAAAGTCTGTCTAAGGGCCCTTTGAAGCAAAGTGCACTTTGAAATTTCATTGACCATGAGTTAAAAGGTGGAAGTCAATTTTTATGGTGTCTGAATTCTCTTTCAAGTGACGGGGCCTACTATTGCAGCCCTTACAGTGAACTTTAATAAGGAGGGGAAGCGATTTGCCCTTTATTATGAACTCTAGCTAAAAAGTGCGTATTTAATGGAATAAATACGTGAACTGTCAAATCAAAGCGATTTGCTGCATTGTTTGTTCATTTATGTGTGTTAGTTGGCTCTTTTTCTGTACCGGTAGTGTGAAAATATATTTTTTAAGGAAATAAAGTTTTAGATTTAAAAATATTTGTCTAGCAAAACTAGAAATAATTGTTTATAAGAATGATGGTGAAGAGACCATTTAGCTCATTAATATTGATCACTAGAATAAGTTAGTATTGTACACAGCGTTGCACTGGGTAACCATGCAATGGATTGTGTGGTTACCCCTGGCAACTCTTTTCATTGCTTCTAACAGACGGGGAAAAAACTCTTGATCATATTTCTTATGACTCGGTTTTTAATTAATTTAATTAAAATCTTATCCAAATTTTAAAATTCCGATTTCAAGGTTAACTTGTCGCACAGGGCTACTAATTGTTAAATTTCAGACCTCTGCATGCGATAGATATCGCACACTGCTCATGACAGACGGACACACAGATACACAAACTCTTCATTTTATCAATATAGTCATGCGCCTCGGTGGCGTAGTTAGCTAGTAACACCCTAGATTTGTTTTGAGCTAGACTCCCAAGGACGAAGAGATTGAGGCTCGAATCTCGGTCGGGTGAACTGGGGGTGGTTTTCCACTTTCCCTCCATGAAAATGCGGGTTCACTATCTATAAATTCCTAATCCATTAGCATAATTAGTACTTAAGTATTTTGTAAGTTAAAACTTACTATCATACTTTTACATATTACTAAATAACTAATTGTAGGCTTATATAAAATTTGCCACCTGACAGATTTTTTTTACCGGTTTATTACATTGTCATTTTTGCTTTTAATAACCTCATCTAGCTTTGTATCAATGCATTTCTATATTAATAACTTTTGCTCTATGCTACCTTGTTAATTGTTACTCACAGGGTTCAAGAGAAACACACGCATTGTCTATTGCTACTCTTTTCATACATATTCTTTTTCAGCATCGTGTCATACTACCCATTTAGGTTGTAATCTATGCACTAATTACACCAATGGGTTAGGGATTAGGAAGGTTGAATTTAGAGGGAGTGTACCCACATTTGTGTGCGAAGAAAGTGGAAAACCATTTAAGAAAAACCACCCTTAAAACACCTGTGCAGGATTGAACACTGATATATCTGTCTTCGGCAGTCTAGTATCTTGTAAGAGTATTGCCCTAGACCATGCGGGCCACACAAAATTCACAAACAAAAATTTACCTATCAATTTATTCAAAATATAAATTAAAAGTCACTGAAAATGACAAGAGCTATTTACGCTACCAGAGTATCCCAAACTATATTTAAAATCACAAGAGTTGTTTACACTGCCGTGGTCCTATGGTAGGCCAGCCATTGGACAATTTTTCGTTACTGTACAGTGATTAATCAATTGTATTGAACGTTTTTGTCGACAGGTTGGCTGTTGTAACTGGTTGCAGTAGACAATGGCGCCCCCTCCCATGTCGTCGCTGCTTCCCGACCCCATCGCCCATATCAATACCTTCTGCTCTTATGTAACGATGCTGGCTGACCTTGGCTCAAAAGATGAGATCAAGCTAAGGGCGGCTCAAGAGCTCAGCGAAAACTTTGAGGCAAGTGCCTTAGTTCCATTCCCTCTTATAGTAAAATGTTCCAAGCTAGGTCATAGGTACATCAACAGATTTGGCTCACAAATCGCTCGCAACCAAGTAACATTCTCAGGTCCTTGTACCCCAATTACATCATGTACATAAAATATAGATACATTTTTTTAGCACAACATCAAAGGAAAAGTAACAAATTTTACTTTTAAAGTAAAAATAAAATAAAAATGTTAAACAGTTTAACCAAATATAGGAAATTTATCTATTTGATTTTGACTCAAAGCTAAATTTTTTAAAAAAAAGCCCTATGATGGTATTTATATTTTGAAATTTAGGAATCTGCTCATTGTTACTGAGTTCTTGGCGATGACTGAATTGTACCCACTTGGAATAACCTCCATTTCAACCACTCTCAAACAAAAAAAAAACCTTATTAACTTCCTGCATTATATTATCTAAAAATGGCAGACTTTAAATCTTTATTTTTATTTTATAACTTAGAGAAGATGCGTTCAAAGGTCGACTCTTTTTCACGATAAATCTGCTAGCGGGCAGGAGAAACAACAAACCAAGAATTTGGAGAAAGAACACGCCCGTCCAATTAAGTGAACACGACTAACATAGTTTGGGAGATCAAAACGATCTTTTGATCCTTAGGCTACAGATACAGCTGCATCAAGTATCATATTTGTAAATTTGGTAAAATGACACTTGGTCTTGAGATTCTCACCCAGGATACTTGCCTTAGTGCACCAATGCTCTACCACCGGAATATCCAGGATCCATCTAGTGCTCACGGTGATTCATCACTCGGTCATTGTTTAAGGGAGAGTCTCTGATGGATGTGTGGAGATCATTGGCTACTATTGGTATAATTTATCCAGAGTAACATTATTTTAAAAATAGGCAATTCGATCAATATTGTGAAGGCTTAGTGCTTTATATTCTAAAAAAAAAAAAAAATATAGCCCTTTCTGTCAAACTCCAACAACAAGAGACTTTGATTTAATTTCCAGTTGGATTAGAATTAATAGGCAGTACTGTTGGTTTTGAATATTATCTAATCACAGACTTATGAACTAGTATAACCACTTGTTTATTAGGCTCTTATTTTAGTTTCATATCTAAAAAAAAAATTGGAATCATGAACATTTTTGACTAAAAGATTATTATCTTCTTCTTCTTCTTCTTCTTCCAAATCCGATAAAGTGAGACTCAATTTGTATTCACACTGAGAGGTCTGTGCGCCGACTGTGCGCTGACCATGTTGTACTGCAGACAATCTCAAACAGGTCATTTCCCTATGAGTAACCTTGTAATATCGGTGTTTGATTCTCATTCAGAGGACTGCGCGCCGATGTGTCATTCCAGTATAACAATTTTAGCACAATATCCATATCGTACATTTGGCATCGCTGCTTATAATACTTATGTTTGTTTGGCAAGATAAAAAAATTCACTAGCAATGTAATATAATTATTTTAAAATAGTTTTTATTAGATAAATGTTTTTAAATGCCAAAAAGAAACTGTTCATTATAATGTTTTTTAATTACTAATTATGAACCGATAGTGTTGGCAATATTTAAAAATATAAGTCTGAGAATTTCATATTTAGATTAAATTTAAATTTAAAGTTAAGAAATATTTTCTCACCAATATTATTGAATTATATATAAATAATTTTATGAAATTTAATTAAATATATTTAACGTCTAGGCATGTGTTTTGATAGGATAAAAGTGACGAATAAATTACATTACCTAATTCTATGTATAAGGGCGAAAGAATCAAATAAAATTCACGGGGCTGATAGGATAACATTAATTTTTATTTTAACATAGTGATTTTGCTGCACTCTAGTAAATGTATAGCAAGTTAAGATTTCATCCTACTCCCTTTATGATGATGAAGTCAATCTTAGATACATATTTTGTACTTATAACATAAAATTTAAGACTCAAAGTCTGCCTATTTGTGGATATAGTGCATAATTTTTATAATAGGGTTGTTTATTTGAGAAATGTCTGAATGAACACCATTCTTAGTAGAGACGATGCAGGATTTTCTCGAGTGTTGTTCATTTGAGAAATGTCTGAGACCATTCTGAGTAGAGACAACACAGGATTTTCTTAAGTGTTGTTCATTTGAGAAATGTCTGAGACCATTCTGAGTAGAGACGATGCAGGATTTTCTTGAGTGTTGTTCATTTGAGAAATGTCTGAGACCATTCTTAGTAGAGACTATGCAGAATTTTCTCGAGTGTTGTTCATTTGAGAAATGTCTGAGACCATTCTGAGTAGAGACGATGCAGGATTTTCTTGAGTGTTGTTCATTTGAGAAATGTCTGAGACCATTCTGAGTAGAGACGATGCAGCTACCCCTATGGGGTACAGAAAATAAGAAAGTATGTAACAATTATATTCTAAGTGAGCATTATGCATACATTAAGTTTGATTGAGATCAATTTGTAACAGTAGAGTAGGCCTACTCATTATATAATTTACATTTGAAATTTTTTTCAGGTAATTTTATCATCTTCAGAATACCCCACATTTCTGGATCATTCCATGAAAAAGTTCTTAAAGATTTTGCAAGATGGAGAGCCACTATTTATCGGAGAGTACAACATTCAGGTAGGTTTACTAGGAATGTAACATAAAACAAGTCTTGGCACTCTCCAGTTCCAATTGCTCTTAAAACACATTTTATTAATTACAGTTGAGATCTTTTTTATACGTTTTACGTTTTTGATAGTTTATTCTCTCTGTATCTGGCATGTTTCTGTATTCACTAACAGCTGTAACAATTTGAAACTTTACAATCTTGCCTTATTGGTGCTTCAATAATTCTCACAAGCACTATCATTGGATAAACATGGGACCTATTGTTTTATATTCATTTTATATTTAAGAAGAATTTGCTAGATGTTTACCTATTCTTTGTGTGAACTGACATGAATAATAATTTTTGAATATATATTGACATATTATAATACATAAATGGGCAAACTTGAAAATTGGTTTATACAATAGTCTCATTGAACCTAACATTGTTATACACACATTAATTTTCAAATTAAAACCTTGAGGTAACGACTCACAATTATTTTAGAATGATTTATAAGGCAGTTTCAGTGTCTCTTATATTAATATTTTGGTTGAAGGACATAGTATTGAAGAACGTCACATTTATTTGTTTCAAAATTATAGATGCAACCACAACTGTATTATTTTTAAATTTATACATTGTATTTACAATTCACTGCCATATCAAAAACTTAGGTATTCCACAAACCACTGGCTGGAATCCCAGATATTTATGTTTGGATAGGTTGAAAGTGATTCGTTTTCCAGTCTTCTAAATGTATACTGTTATCAAACATTGAGATGTATTAGTTGCCAACCTACACATATTTATAGTAAATTATGAACCAACTAAACTCTAGTCAAAAATCATTCAAAATTAGTTAAAATAATTCAAATTAGTTAACTAGTGCTTTAACCTGATATTGAAATCAGCCCTAAACAATAACAAAAACCTGTAGTTTATACATCCAATTACTTTTACTGGATTTGAGTAGCTTAAACCAATTTGGATATTTCTTTTAGTAATTCAGCTGTATTTAGTAACCGTAAAGCCACAAACATATATTTGCAAATAAAATTACACTATATATAAAATGCAAAGAATTAGTTTTAATATTTGTATTAATTATTAATTTGGTTTTAAATCAAGCTGATCCACTCTGAATGACATCCATAGAAAAAAAAAAACCAAGGGAATAGTTGGCATTATTAACATGAATGTTACCCGCCTTGGTGGCGTAGTTGGCTAACGCGCCAGTCGTGTTGAGCTAGACCACCGAGGATGGGGAGATCGAGGTTTGAATCTCGGTCGGGTGAACTGGGGGTTGGTTTTCCCTAAATGGTTTTCCACTCTCCCTTCACGCAAATGTGGGTTCACTTCCTCTAAATTCAACCTTCCCAATTCCTAATCCATTATTATAGTTAGTACTTAAGCGTATAACCCGTAAGGGTAGTAAGACGCGGTGCTAAATAAATAAACAAACATGAATGCTATTTTCTGGTTTATATAGCAAGTTCGTAAGTTGATCTTGGAAATGATACATCGCTTCCCATCCAATGACCATCTGCGGCCGTATGTGAAGCATATTCTGACCTTGATGCTCAAACTGCTTGAGACTGACAACGAGGAGAATGCTCTAGTGTGTCTCCGCATCATCAACGAACTACATCGCCACTTTCGGCCCACCTTCAATCCTGAGGTCCGGTTTAGTAATGTTACTGATAGACAATATTAACATGGTGCAAACATAGTTTAATCAGTGGATATAATTAATATTCTTAGATACAAAATATTAGTAATTCCAAGTGCTTTATACCAAATAAATAATATTTATTTAATTATTTATTTAATTTATTGAATTGTATTTCAGATTCAGCATTTCCTTAATTTTGTCAAAACTATTTACCGAGAGTTACCCAACCATCTTTCCAACATCTTTGAGCCTCGGCCAAATTATCGTGTCGCAGATCTTTCCGAGATAAATGTGGAACAAATTCTTACCAAGATCTACTCCATCACTCCCATTTACACTGACCAGACCACCACCAACGGTGCAGCCATACATGTAAGTGCTATGTACAAGATGTCGGGGAGTGGAAATGTGTTTCTGTGTTTTCATTAATTTGATAAAACACGCTTGTGTATAGTATTCATTTAAATGAAAAATTACAACTTAGAATGTGATTCCTTTATTATGACATCCTGGTGATACCATCTACATATCAATTAATTACACATTTGAATAATTCATGTATGTATTGGCTATCTTTTAAATATAGCAATATTTGTTATTGTTGACACACGAGATATTAATAATTAAGTTTAATATGTTCTCGAGTGTCTTTTGAACGTCCGAGTAACATTTACTGAGAATGGTGGCGTGTTGATGTATGCGTTGCTACTAAGCATGTAATACAAGTCCTTATTGCTGGTGATTTATGGAAATATTATTGATAATTGAATAACTTTTTGTATGTATTCAGTAAACTTTTCACTTTTACATCCATTACTGTTTACAGCTTGTGGCCTGAATCAGTTTTCTATTCAAGTAATATATTTTTCACTACCGACTTGCTAAGCTTGTTATAGCTTCATATGTCTTATAATATAACTTAAGACTAGGACAGGCACATCATCCAGTCCCCGGCCATTAATTTATTACTGTGAAAGGGTAAACCCACATTTCATTAATGATATATTTTTCGGCCATGCTGGTAATCGAACCTGGTACCCTTAGCTCATTAGACAGACACATTGCCAATTGAGCTAAGGTGTCAGATTATTCAGTACATTCATCATATTAAAATGATTTTGAGTACAATTGAAAGGTTTTTTTCATATCAAGTCAAATATTTTGATTTTTATCGAGTTTTGGATTTGATAAAAAATAATTTTTTTATACAAATGTATGAAAAATAACTACTATGCAAATAATATTTTAAGTCTAAGAGCTATAAAAATTACAAATTTTACAAAATTGTTTATGTTTCACATTCATGAATTAGACATTGCAAATTATTATTATTATTATTATTATTTTAATTTCGCTACACCTATCACTACCTGTCTGGGATAATTTAATTTAATCATGGTACACTAATTTATTATGAATGAGGAAGGTATAATTTATAGGAAAACCTTTTATAATGAATAATTTCATATTTTTTTTACTTATTATATAAATTTACAAAGTCATTACGCCTATTTACTTACATTGGTAAAGGAATCTTTTCATTCACATGACATAACATGAAAATCTAAAGCGTATATTTTTCTAAACTCATCATATTAGATTGTGGTACTTTTAGCGATAGTAGGGGGAGCCGATCAGATTGGATCGTGGCACTTTTAGCGATAGTAGGTAGAGCCGATCAGATTGGATCGTGGCACTTTTAGCGATAGTAGGTGGAGCCGATCAGATCGGATTGTGGCACTTTTAGCGATAGTAGGTGGAGCCGATCAGATCGGATTGTGGCACTAAAAGTGTTATAACAATACACTTACAAAACTTGTTGAACTTCCACAAAATCTTCTCTTAGGTTAAAAGCTGTTTCCAGGTCATTTTAAGCCTAATTAAAAAAATTTTTTTTTTAAATTTTATAGAATTTATCATTGAATAGTCAATCTAGTGTAATCATTTTTAAATATTAAAAATAGCTATCAGCTATATAATTGAGTACAACATAAAATTAATAGGAAGCAACCACTATCATTTAACAAACATTAAATACTTTTTACAATTCTTATATGCATGTTCTTTTTTTCATATAATTCAACAACTACAAATCACATTGAAAGTGTAATGTGTATTTTTACCTATCATAAGGGACCACAAAAACAATTAACTCTTTAGGTGCCACGGACCGATCTGACATGCTTTGCCTTCTAGTGTTAAAAGTGCTAGAGCAGATCTGATTGCCTACTACAGTTAAAAGTGCTATGAGCCTATTTGATTGTCTTTGCCTACTATCGTTTAAAGTGGCATGAGCTGATCTGATCTGCTTTGCTTTCTGAGATAAAAAGTGCCAGAGTAGATATAGTCAGCCTTTCAGATTTGCGCTATTTCTGGCGTTTACCGATATACTGAGTAAAAACTGTCAACACTTTTGAAATATTTATTGTATTGTCCCAGCAGGTATATTAACTGCACTAAGATTGTCAAATTAAAAAAAAAAAATTATTAAAAATTTAGAACACTCAAATATTTAAACAAATCATCACACCACACTTGATTTTTCAAAATTTCAGATAACTGTATTATTAAACACATTTCTGACAATTGCTTGGATAAGTTTGATCAATAAAGTGGGGAAAATCCATTTTTTGGTTTTAAAGTGAAAGCAAAGCTAAATCAAATATAGAAATATTCCTGAAGCTGAATAAAGTTTGATTAGGATTCTTATTGCTTTTTGTCAGTAATAATTTAAGTTTAATTTTTAACACTGAATATAACACTTTGTATAATGAATAAAATGTTTAACACAATTAGTTCTAAGCTGATTTGGTAGATATAATAAATTGATGCTCTATATATTTTTATTAATCAAGCCACTTGATAGAAATATCTTAAACATATACTTATCGATAATTTTTTACTAGACCATAACATATTTTAATTTAAATATCTCAATCATTTATTTTATTAAAATGTCTGTTAATGTATCATTTCATCATTATCATTATTATCTTCATCATAATCATAATTATCATCATCAACTGTTTCCAGCCTGTGGCCGGATCACTTAAGTAAAATGCCTCCATCTTCCTCTATCCTTCCACCATTCTTCCGCCTTTAATTTATTGTATTCTTCTCCTCTCACTTGAACACTTTCTGTTATTGGCTCCTCCCATCTCTTTCTTGGCACCACCCTTGCGATCTTTATTTTACATATTTCCTCCCCATAAGTTTATTTGGTATCCTCTCTTTTTCCATCCTCATTACATGTCCATACCATCTCAGTCTTGCTTCCTCTACTATCTCATGTACTCCCTGTACTACTCTTCCCAGATAACTTCATTCCTAAACCTGTTTCTCCTCGTGACAGCTAACATGCTCCTCACAAACTTCATTCCCATGGCCTCCACTTTCCTTGTCTTTCTTACATTCATTGTCCATGTTTCTGCTGCATATGTGACAATAGGTACAAAGTGCATCCTGTATAACACTTCTTTACACTTCAAGGGCACTTCTCTTCTCCATAACAGGTCTCTTCTTACATACCTATAGAACAACTATCCCTGCTGTTCTCTTCTCATTACATCCTCTTTACTTCCACCTTTCTCCTCAATCACACTTCCATTACATTTTTCAGTTTAAATATCTCAATCATGTATTTTATTAAAATATGTCTTAATGTATCAATTAAAGAAATCAAAACCTATGCTAATTGTTTCAACTATAATATTTATTTTAATTAACTTCATTTCTTGCGATAGAGTTATGACTAATGGTATTCTTCCTAATATCCTTAAGATTATATGTGAGCCTTATGCATTCTACATAATTTACATGCTTCCTCTTGCAGTATAACATGATCCCAAGAGCTGTTAATTCAATGAAAGTGTTGCAAGAACTTCCGATAATTGTGGTGTTGATGTACACACTATACAAACAGAATGTCCACAATGATGTCATGGAATTCATACCTCTGGTCATGACTACAATCACACTACAGCCCTCAGTGGCCCACAGGTGAGATGTCCAGCTTCCCTTTCATATATTCATATCAAATGTATGGTGGCCTTGCGATTTAGGAGTAAGGTGTCGGACTTCTGTGCTGAGAGAGTCCGCGGTTCAATCCTCGGTCCCGGCACAGATTTATCTGATTGCCAAACCCTTCCTTCACCTCTGACAAGACGTGTATTAATCACAACTTGTGAATGTGAGGAATGCCAGGCCTCCACCGTGGTTCGGATCCCACGTTAAACTGTAGGTCCTCCATTTAATCTCGCAATCACCCTGACATTACACATTAGCTTAAGTGCGTATAACCCGAACGGGTAGTAAGACGCGGTGTTAATAATAATAACATATCAAATGAAAACCATACATCTTCACAAACAAAGAACTACCTCGTCGTTTAATTTCAACACCCAATACGGCTGTTCCTATAAAGCTCACACCAACCACTGCCACTTATCCTGGACTTGTATCAAACTATTAACCAACTGAAACTTCCTTCGCGTTAACGTGTTATATGGTGTCAAAGGAGATGCTCTCTGATGAGCTGATGACCAATTGTTATGTTGTAGTTCATATATTCTCAGTTAGGTGTTGATAGTGGGTCAAAGAAGCTAAGGGCAAACACAAATTATGACAGTATTTATTAGATTAAACATTGAAAGGAGTATAGGAGGGCAAGGCCTACACACCAGAAAATTGTAGGCCTCAAAGCTCACACTTAAAACACAACAAAACACATAATTATGAAATTTTCAGGGTACATCACTCCCCTTCTTCAGCAGAAGAGAGTAAAACGCAGCCTGGACTATGGTATGATAATGTCTATATTACGGGAAAACTGTCAAAGTTAATTGTGTCCATGTTGAGGAAACCAAACAATTAATCTTGATCAAATCATTAGAGCTTGGTTTTTTAAGAAAATAAATAGTAACACCAAGCTAGATTTTGGTAAGTTTGATTTCATGTAGACCATGTTGGAGGTGATCACCCCATTAGTTCTTTTACTAATAATGTCAAGCCTGAACAAAATAACTATACTATAATGTAAATTTCCCTCCAGTTGACTGAATTACTTGGAGGTGCCTCTTTACTGCTTCAACCATTTTTATTAGTTATGGTAATTTCTTTTGAAAATGATGTTTTTTATTTAATTCTTTGCAGAGTGCAATAAAATACTACAAAACATCATGAGCCGATAAAAATTAGATAATTTTATCTTATTTCTTGAAGTTGTAGGTGTTCGCTAAAACAATATGCAACTTTTATTTACAAGTGTTAAAATAAAAGTCTTGGTAAATGTTTGAAGTTTTATTAATATTAAGGGTCTGTGAGCACCGGTTTTTTCATTTGAGTCGATCTTGAGCGATCTTTTATAAATCTCCTGAGTATCAAGTCGGGTCGAGCCTGGGTTTAGTAAATATATCTTTTTAAAACTTTATGTAAATAAAAATAAAATATCAAAGTTACTATAAAATGATTTTTAATAAAATATGATAAACTAAGGGATCCCCTAATTTAATATATTATAATTTGTTAAATAAGTGTGTTTTATTTGCAGTGGAAAGCTTTAAATATATTTTAATACATTTTTAGCAAAGACAATGTTATACAAAGTGTAGCCTCTAAATCACTATACAGATCTATTATTAATAAAACATATTTTATTAAAATTATAATTTTTACACATCATCATCATCATCATCATGAACTGTTTTCAGCCTGTGGCCGGGTTTGTTTAGTAAATTACCTCCATCTCCCTCTGTCCTACCACCATTCTTCCTCCTGCACTCTCTTCCATTCTCCTCCTCTCACTTGCACACTTGCTGCTATATGTCCCTCCCATCTCTTCCTCGGTCTTCCTTGCAGTCTCTTCCCTACATACTTCATATCCATTAATCCTCTTGTAATCCTCTCCCCTTCCATCCTCATTACGTGTCCATACAATCTCATGTACCCCAACTCTTGACCTCCCTGCTGTCCTCGTCTCACTATATATTCTCTGCTGCCCCCCAACACACCATACGGAATGTGTTTATAGAAATGTTATTGCTACACAGAAGAAACAAATAAGTCTCTGTTTGAATATGGATGGTTATTAATATGAGAAACATGTGTTTGTTTGTAGAGAAAATCCATTGTTCTGTAAAGAAGTATTTGTGGACTTCATGGGTGCTCAGATAAAAACCCTCTCATTCCTGGCATATCTGAACCGGATCTACAAAGAGGCGGTGGCAAAGCACGCCACGCTCTTGGTGAAGGGCATGCTGGGAATGTTCACACTGTGTCCACAGGAGGTGGCCCACTTACGCAAGGAACTGCTCATCGCGGCGAGACACATCCTGGCGACTGATTTACGTACTAGTGAGTTCCCCCACTCTCGACCATTTGAATTATCATGAGCAACAGCCTAATAATAATATCTTATGAATGACATCATTAGGGAAGTATATACCATAGGTCAGAATAGCATCGACATATTGAAGTGTGTGCAAATATGTGTTTTTACTTTTATTTGTGCTCGATCATTTTCCTAATATTGTTTCATTTTTCATGTGAAATAAATGAGGCTTATTCAGATTTATCCCTTCAGTGGATTGTCAGGAAGACGAGCTATGGGTACAAAATATTTTATCATATACATTAATTACTTTCTAGGCTATTTCTCAACAGATACCCCCTGAATTTATACATTTATTATAATAACACGGCACGTTCTTTTGTATCCTTACGTCTTTAAAAGAGCCTGGGAGCTCAGCCATGATTGGACGCCATCCTTCAACTCCTCATGGTTATTGAAGCACTGCGATATCAATCTGTTCTTCATGTGGGTGAAGAGGTGATAATCGCTCGCTGCCAGGTCCCTTGCTTGATTTCTTAGCAACCCACAGGAGGTTTAAATTAAATACATCTTCACTGTATTGTACTGATTTTTTTAATTGCTGTTTGATATTGTAGACACTTGGACCATTTTGATTACACAAATTACAGACGTGTTCCACACACTTTTTAAGTAACACGTAACAAGCCTGAAACTTTTGTGTCACATTGATCTGTTTTGGGTACGTGCCATGGCAGCAGAAATGAATCACGTACCCACTTCACTTGAATGTTACCATATTCGAAACTTGGGGGCTACTAAAATTTAAAAGAGTCCTACTATATTTGAAAACAAAGTACCCTTTTGTTTAGTCCAGCAGCTTTTATGACCTTGAATGGCCTGTGTCTTAATGTTCCTTTTGATCCACACACACACTCTACCTTCATATGTTTTCTTCGTCACTCGATCCACACTCAGCCTTTCAACATGCCCAAACCAACACAAGACACATCTTTGGAGTCGCTTTCAAACCACACTCCTTCAGCACCCATTAATTACAGACTCTGTCCATATTTAGTGATAAATAAAATGATAGAATATTAGGAAAATGGTCGAGCACAAATAAAAGTAAAAACACTGATACATATTTACACACACTTCAATATTTCAATGCTATTATAGCATCTTCCTCAGTCTAATTACTACTACTTCCTGAGGAAGATGCTATAATAGCAACGAAATATTGAAGTGTGTGTAAATATGTGTTAGTGTTTTTACTTTTATTTGTGCTCTACCATTCTTCCTAATATTATTTCATTTTATTTATTACTAAATGTTTTTGATCAATGCACTTTTTTCATACATATTATTTTAAAGCATCGACTCTGTCCATAGAATTTCTCCTCATACAATTCTAAAATATCTTGTTCCAACCACGTTCATCTTGCTCTTGTCTTCCTCGTTACAACCCAAGTCAACTCACTATTATTAGGGACACACACTTTTAGTGAACCATTTTTTCTGAACATTTTCGGAAGGTCCATTTCAAATGTGCCAAAACTTGTTTCAAGCTCAAAGAAATAATTATTACATATTTTATAGTTCACAAAATAAAACAATAAAAGTATGTATACACAGATTCAAAGTTTGATCACAAATTCCTAGTAATACCCTTATTTTAAAACAAAATTCATGTTTTGAGGGCAAAATTTCATTTGTAGTTCGTCCTGTGATTGTATTCTTAGATAATACTTAACAAATATTGCATATATAAATAGTTGATAATCTCCACAACAAGCACTGCTTCAAAAAAGTTTTCAAAAATAGATGAAGCTTGACTATAATAATAAAAATGCTAATTTCAAGCCATAATGGCTGACAAAATGAAATAGTCAAACCTTCTATAACTGCCACTATTACTTTTAGTTGCAGGTTGATCACTTGAATAAATACTTTCATTATTTATTTTAATTTCGTTGCTATACAAATAAGACTTATTAAATTTCAACTTGATTTTACATATTAAATTATAAAACATTGGATGCAGTTGTATCTAGGACTGAATAAAAGGCAAGCCTTTTAATAGGCTACTTATCTAACTTTTTAAAGTGAGAATGAAATTGTTTTATTAATAAACAACAAATTGTTGATCATGATTTAAATAAGTTTCTCTCACAATGTTTAAGACTTAGTTATAACAAAAAATGTAAAATCTTATTGATATGAACATTAGGAAAGCTAAAGGATTCATTTGCAGACATAAATTTTATTTTCCCTTCCAAAGTGATCGTCATTTTAGGGTACCACATATATTCAGGGACATCTTATTTTTGTGTCATTACATGTCTACTATGATATTATCTATCTATTTAATAATATTTTAATTATAAACAATGTAAATATAGACCATGTCCTATTTTCTAGCCCTGTAAACAAATACCTATACTTTTTAAGGGTTTACTAGTCCAAAGAGTTTTTTTTCTAAAATTATTTTTAAACTGTGCAAAAAAAATGTTTAAATTATGCAAAAAAAATTTTTTTTTGTGATTTTTCAAGGTGGTGTAAAACTATTTTTAGGACAACATTTTTTTATTTGAGAATTTTTAAATCGATACTCAAGTTTTTGTTATGATGAAAAATCAAATATCTATTTATCATAACATAGGGTCTCTAAATATGACTACTTTCTTTATAAAGTAAAACAGTTTCTACAATTCATACTAGCTTGTTATCGTTTACGTAGCCATGCTATGTTGTCCAGAATTTGTGCCCTTCATGGACCGTCTGTTTGATGAAAACATACTCCTGGGTAACGGTTGGACAACTAATGAGTCGCTGCGGCCGCTTGCGTACAGCACTCTAGCCGACCTGATGCATCATGCCCGCCAACTCCTGCCAATGTCCGACCTCACTAAAGCCATCCATCTCTTCTCCAGGAATGTGCATGATGAAAGTCTTCCAACGAGGTACATTGTCCCCTTGGGTTTTATTAACCGTTTTATTGTTTTGTTGAAAGAGGTCACTTTACCATTTTAATTAGATCTTCTTTTGTTTTTTTTTGCATTGCCACCCATTTAATTACTCTTTTGTAGTAGGGATGAAGAAGGTAGACTTTTATATAAAATGTACTCACATTTAGGTAGGAGGGTGGGAAACTATTAAAGAATAACCATCCTCAGACCTTGTCTCTCAGGCTAGTCATTTTACAGTTACATTTTCTATCCTTTTTTTTTTAATACAAATGAATGTATGCCTCTATCTTTCTTCACTGTAATACAAATGTAAGATATCATTGTGGAAAACATCCTCATTTGAATCTTATAAAGGACAAACTTGCTCAAAAAATAACTAAAGAACTACTGTCCAACTCTTTTTAATTTGAGATACTAATTTGCTCTTTAAGGAGACCTTCCTTTAACTTTTGACGTGCATCTTGTTGTAAATGCAAGAAGGTGGAGCAGAAAGGAATGGAACACTTCAGACTTTACACTGCTGCCACTGGACAAAGAGGTAATGGCTACCTCTTGGAAGATTATTGATCATTACCGCCCACTCCTCTGACCTAGGTTTAATTCTATCAAAACTTATTAGGAGGGAGCGTGAAAATTTACAACGCAACTTACTAGATGTACTACATACAAAAATAAAGTCAACTTCTTGACTAGGGTAAACTAATCATAGTCAATAATGTGACTAGCAGACATAATCCTAAAATCCCGAGAGAGATTGTAACACTAATGTGCTAATTTAACAGACCATCTCTCCAAGCCGAGTAGACATACCGTGTAGTTTCTCAGGATAAATTCCCTCCAAGTGGCGGGATGCTATCTGGCGCTGATCTTGGCCACTGTCGTGGGCTGATACCTCTTGCTGCTAGTAGTTTACACGAAGAAAGACAAAGTTTATTAATATGTTCAGCTGAGAAATGAATATATTTCTGTGTCTATTTCAGGCAATACGTAATGTTAAATAGGCTCCCCGATTGACACCAGACTAGGATAGGAGAAAAAGGGGGGGGGGTCGACCAATCATGTCTCGGAGCGATAGCTCTCGAAGAGGTGGATGCCTGAAGCGGGTATCGGCGCATCCGCGAAGAGCAGTTGATGTGAGAATCAAAACAAGAAATAATTAATTTCAATATTTTTCCGTGAGTTGCCATTCCAGTATAGTTACACATGGCCCATCAGTGACGATCACATAACACAACCACTGCAACGACTTGGCCACGGTAAGGCCAATCTCATCCGCTGTTCTTGCAGAGTCGATATTTACTTTGTGCGAGGTTGAAATAATTAAGTGTGTGGGCTAATTTCAATTCAAGTTAAACACATATCACTAAAACGTGAAAGTAAACATTCTTTTAATTCTTTAGAATAAAGGATGAAGATGAGTCAGAGGAGGCTAAACTTTTTCCATCTCCAGTTATCACTCTGTGGAACTCTGTTCTGAAATGTACAATACCTTTCAGAGTGTGTTCATGGCCTTGTTAAATTTGCTCACAATGTTGGTGGTTAAAGTTTTGCTATTAACTATTTTAAAGGTTTAACCTCAAAAGATGTTAAAAGAATTTGTTTTAGAGCTATACTTCTAGTTAGAGCATTGTTCAAAATGCTGTAATTTGCTCAAATGTCATTGGACAGCTTCAAGGTACCTTTTAGCTGATACACTTGTTAACAAACTATCAGACCTGTCCAAAAGTTTCAAGTTGTTGGGAGATGGAGTTTTTTTTCCATAAAAATTGCTTTCCACCTTGCCAAAACAAATTCAGGTGCATTTAACTTCACAATTTAAATCTACAGGTGCACATAGTCTGACAAAATTTCAGTAATTAATAATCCTGGAAAATATTAATTTCTTCTCAATACAAAATGTTGGATTCAAGTAATATTTTTCAAAGCTCCTTGGATAGAAGTCAAATTTGTGCTAGTTAAAAAAAAATCTCTTTATTGAAATAATTGCTAAAGTACGAGTATATGCAAACTATACTTCGTTCAGGGAATGCGGCAAGTGATTTTATAGACATTCTTGTCACTCCACTTCTGTAAAGATCACTTTTTGTCTACAGGAAAATAATGGCAGACAGATGAAACAATCTTACTCCTATTAACATGGCATTGATGATGCGTCTTGCATTTTCAGATTCACCTTAAATTATTGGTTGGTCTGTGGTGTATTTATATAATTGATAAAAATGAAAAACAAGATATATAATTGTTATTCAACTTCCTTTAAAAATTAAATCCTGAACTGAAAATCACTGAAAAGTTGACGAAATGAAGAAAAAAATAGGGAGAAGACTTTATAAAAACTGAAAAATACAGCAAAAATTTTCACCAAAGCAGGTAACTTTAGTAAGGAACAGGTGGTTGTCTTAATTGGCCTCAACTGTACCAAAATGTTTGATGTGATGAACCTTCATGCTCCATGAAAATATGCCATCAATTTAAACTCACGAATTATTGTAGAATTTTTTTTAAAAACTGTTTTTCCTTCCTATATATAACTCTAATAAAATGCTCAGTGTGATAACATATCTTGATGGTCACTTATTGTTCTCAGCATCCAAACCATGTCATGCAAAGTCCTAATAAAACTGGTCGAGTGCATCTGTCAGAAGAGCGAGGTGGTCGATCAAGGACGAGAACTGTTGCTGAAGATGCTCGAAGTGTTTGTCCTCAAGTTTAAAACCATCGCCAAGCTGCAGCTTCCAGTTCTCATAGCCAAATGGTAACTTGATCTTTGTCTTGGATAGTTTTATAGCTCAGGAAACTTGTAAAATACTGTTACTCATTCATTGGTCACTAAACTTTGATGCATGATCATCAGAATTTCACACAATAATTGAGAACAGTTAAAAATTTATTGTTTTCTGTATTATGGTGCTATGTGGTTATATTGAATTAAAATTTGAAAGGCAGTTAAAAGGGTAAGGCCTACACTGGGGGTGTGTGAAGGCCACTTTTTAAATGCGAAGCAAAGTCGAAGCGAATATTGAAACTTGCGAAGAAAAGTCGAAGCTACCTAGGATTTTTGTTGTTGTCACTTGACCCTAATTTTAATTTTTAAATTAATTATTTTTATATATCTTGTCAGTAACAAGGACCAGGAAAATTTCCTTATTTGTTACCTAAGTACTATATTAATAATTAATGCACACAGGCTCACTCTTAAACTTAGTAAATTATCAATAAAGTTTTAATTTTTACCTACATCGTGGAGTTTATAATATTATTTTGCAAACTTTACATATGCATGTCGTTTTATCTGCATTTCTATGATAATAATTATAAATTAAATTCCGTTTTCGTTTCCTACTTTCTGTATCAGCCATTTTGAATAATAAAGAAAATGCGAAGAAGCTATGAAATATTCTGTGACAAAATGCACTTGTAAATTTGTCACAAATAATTCCAAAGAGATAAAATATTAAGGAATAAACATTAGATGCAAGCTGATATGATGGCACAACTAAAGCAATTTATCTGTTTGATACCAGTGACCTTGGTGTTATTTCTTTATAGGTACTTTTATTTTTTACAAAATTATGTTGGCAATAGTGAATATAATATATTAACATTTACTTACCCGCGTTTGATCTATGCTTACGTTGTGGTAGTTAAAATTACTAGTTGGTGTTAAAATTCTGTTTAGTAACGGTTTTAAAATTATCAAATATTGAAAAATGTAATAATTAGTAATATAAAATTAAATCATTTGATAATTTATCGAAGTTGTATCCTTCCTTTGAAATTTTTCAAATATGCAAAGGTGAGTTGTAGATGTCAAAATTGAAGCCGAAGGAGATTTGACCTTTGACTTTGACTTTTCGAAGCTTCACACACCATTAGCCTACACACCTACCTACCAGAAAATTGTAGTCCTTAAAGCTCACAATTGAAACACAACACTACACATAATTACAACATTTTTGGGGCATATCAGTCCCCTTCTTCAGCAGAAGGGAGTAAATAAAACATTCTTCCATACCTCAGTCTGTATTTTACTCTCTTCTCTTGAATGGGACTGACGTACCCTGACAATTACATAATTATGTGGTTTTATTGTGTTTTAGTGGTGAACTGTGAAGCCTACAATTTTCTGGTAAGTGTGAAGGACGTGCCTTTCAATCCTCCTTTCAATGTTTAATTTAATTACTTGTATATAATCCTTTCAACTGCCTATGTAATATAATTACATGACAATTACTATTACTCTGATCGTCAAACAACCTTTACGTACTACTATATTGACTGATATAATATAATTATATCCTTTTTGACATTTCAGTAATGCAGTGGAAACACCAACAGCTGCAGCTGCAGCTGCTCCTACAACTCCTGTCACCACAGGGGAACTGACAAGCATGTGTACTACCACTACAACCACCACAAACACCAGCAGTGCTACCACTACAACAACATTGACAAGTACATCAACCCCTATCACTTCCTCTTCTTCTGCTCCTGCTGAATCAACATTCCCCCCCGCTCTAACTCCTCTCACCCTGCTCTAACTCCTCTCACCCCCGCCCCTCTAGACCCAACGTCCACTCCCAACCCCACCAGCGAGACCACAACTTCGGCTCCACCACCTGTCGTCGACGCACATGCCACAGGTAAACATTGTTTCTCGATCTAGTTAATTTAAATGCCACAGGTAAACATTGTTTCTCGATCTAGTTCATTTAAATGCGACAGGTAAACATTGTTTCTCGGTCTAGTTAATTGGTTGTCATTGTTTACAGGCTTGAAAACTTTTTGAAATAATATTAACTTATGTGTTATGCTTCTAAAATAACACATGAGCAGTGATAAGAGCTTTGAACATAACACATGAGCATTGATAAAAGCTTTGAACATAACACATGAGCATTGATAAGAGCTTTGAACATAACACATGAGCATTGATAAGAGCTTTGAACATAGCACATGATCATTGATAAGAGCTTTGAACATAACACATGATCATTGATAAGAGCTTTGAACATAACACATGAGCATTGATAAGAGCTTTCTTTGATCCTTAATTTAAAACATTGTTCTACGACATAACACATTGACTTGAAAATAGCCCTCCAAGTATTGGCAGCAGCTAAATATCTATGATTACTTTGAAAGAAAATGAGATAATTTTGAAAATTAAAATAATGTACATATTTTGTTCATAGTTTCTATAAATAGCACTGCCCCAATTTTAAAATTCCCTTCTTTCTACATCTTAATCTTTAACTAAGGAACACTTTTTTTACATCATTGGATAGGTTGAAACTTTCAAACTCAGTATGTGATAAAACTTGTATTAAATCATTTTCTCAGTATCTGAGGATTATTCCACATGAAATCACCTAATTTAAAAATAACTCTGTGCCCTTACATCTTCGATTTTTAAAATACTTTTTCCTTTAAAGGGATATACAAGTTAGAGCTAAAATATTTTTTTTTCACCACTTTTATGGACATAAATGGAACCGTGGGGCCATTATGGAAAAAAAAAGTGTCCCTTGCTTAAAAAGTTGCGCCAATTTTGGTTGTAATTATTAAAAATATTCATAACTTTGTTATTTATTAACCAATTTGGTTCATTTTGGTGTCAAGTTAAAGCTTATGCTAAGCTATTTGAAACACTATTCATACCCTATGGACATAAATGATCTATAATATGATTTATTGGCCAGTCTCTTGGTCTAGTGGTCAAAATTCCTGGCTACTAATCTAGAGGTCTGGAGTTTGATTACTAGTGGTACCATTGGCCTACATATTTTTCTCTGATGGGAAATTGTACCTATAGTCGGAGTGATCTTGTAATTAGGCATAAGTTAGGTTCAATACGTCTACTGGCACCACATCATCATTATCATCATCATCACATCAGGGCCTTGTGACCACACCTACTTGGTGCCCCAACCCCTAGACATCTGTGAAGCAGATTTCTCGGGTTTGAATCGAATCGATTCTTATCCTAGCTAAATTTGTTAGAGTTGTAATCTTAAAAAATGTTACACATTAAAAAAAGATTAGATTAGTTTTGGAACTTAGTATTCCAAGTTCTTTAACATGTTCATGCGGTAAAGAGCACTATCTGTTGTAGATATTATAAACCATTTAAATATAGGTATATCTTCAGTCCTTAAAGTTAACACATTTATTACATGTTATCCAAAGGTATAGGTTAGCTAAGGTTTTATAAAGACGGTTTTTGGTGTTTTTTTTAAAGCGTACCTTAGGTGGTATGAAAGAATGTATAGTGAATGCTTAGTGGACCGATAGTATAGTCCCGAGCAAAATATCGCTCCACCTTTTAACCTGTGATGACACAATCAAACCCACCCTAGTGTCCGCAAAGCGTCCACTTAGTCAAGTTCTTGTATATGGCCCCTTATTTTCTGGTCACTATGGTAATAATTAATATTAATAAGCGTTTACTTTAGGCTACCTCACAAGTATTGTTATTAAAAATATACAAACCTATTTTAGGCATATTGTGAGATTTGCAACAGCCTAAAAAACCTTTTTGATTTTTTTTTCTCTAATTTAGTTTGATTCGTGTTATCGAATCAAATAATATAAAATTCGAATCAATATCGATATTATCGGAGCTTTGCAGATGCCTACCAACCTCAGAAGTTGGTTACATATCTGCCACTGCCAGTAAAAGACCAGGATTTTATAATCCATACCCTGTTTGCATGGGGGGAAAGGGTGATAGCAAATGCTACATTTGCTTTTGGTTTGTTCTAATATCTTTTACTCCATTCTCGCCCTGCTCTCCTCTTCTCATTAAATCCTCTCTTCTTACACCTTTCTCCTCAATCATGCTTCCAAGATATTTTACGTTCTGTACTTTTCTCAGCTCTACTCCATCCAACCCTCTTCCTTGTAATTACCGTCACTTCACACTTTGCCATGCTAACTTTCGTTCCAAACTCTTTCACTTCCTCATTCCACTCTTGTAGTTGTTCCTGTACTTCCCTCTCCCTACATACCATCAAGTCATCAGCAAACATCATGGCTTTCATTATTTCCTCCCCGAGTTTTCCTGCCACTTTGTTGATGACCATTTCTACTACCATTACAAATAGTAATCGCAAAAGGGCACTCCTTTAATTCACTCCATTTTTTATTTGGAACCACTTCACCCTTCCACTCTCAGTCTTAACACAACTCCTGATATCCTTACACATGCTTTTCATTCTAATTACAACTCTTCTTTCCACTTCGGCCCCCTCCATTCTTTCCAAACTTTATTATTTCTTTATATGCTATCGTATGCCTTCTTCACATCCATAAATACCATTACCAAGTCTTTCCATCAGCTGTTGTATGGAAAAGATTAAGTCTATTTTAGACCTCTGTTCATATAATCCATCCTCAACACACCAGGTTAGAATTCGAAGCACAAGCTGTTATTAACTAAAAAACCAAATTACAGTAATGTTGAACCATTAGCCCACGGGCAAAGTCCAATGATTGTATGTTTGATTATTCTTTTGGTCAAATACTTTGTGATTTATCCCTAGTATTATTATTCATTTTTCTTTCATTACCATTTAAGTTATAAATAATTATTTTAGTTTTCATTCATAGAGAGTTTTATTCTTATATGTCGGCACTTCTTGTATATAAGTACTTTTTTTTTAATTGTTAAAGCTCTTCTGAAGAAAGACGAAGAGAAAGAGAAGCCCAAATTTGGCTTCCCAGTGTCCCAGAGCAGTAACTATAATGTGACTGACTGTAGGAACCTGATAAAGACTTTGGTTTTCGGAGTGAAGACAATCACACGAGATTGTGTCTCTTGCAAGGTACGTGAAACATTCGGTTTCTGTTAACATTTAGGTTTTTAAATGTTTTCACAGGCGATTGTGTCTCAGGTAAGGTACGTCAAAACTCTGGGTGAAACATTCGGTTTCTGTTAACATTTAGGTTTTTAAATGTTTTCACAGGTGATTGTGTCTCTTGCAAGGTACGTCAAAACTCTGGGTGAAACATTTGGTTTCTGTTAACATTTAGGTTTTTAAATGTTTTCACAGGCGATTGTGTCTCTTGCAAGGTACGTCAAAACTCTGGGTGAAACTTTGGTTTCTGTTAACATTTAGGTTTTTAAATGTTTTCACAGGCGATTGTGTCTCTTGCAAGGTACGTCAAAACTCTGGGTGAAACATTTGGTTTCTGTTAACATTTAGGTTTTTAAATGTTTTCACAGGCGATTGTGTCTCTTGCAAGGTACGTCAAAACTCTGGGTGAAACATTCGGTTTCTGTTAACATTTAGGTTTTTAAATGTTTTCACAGGCAATTGTGTCTCTTGCAAGGTACGTCAAAACTCTGGGTGAAACATTCGGTTTCTGTTAACATTTAGGTTTTTAAATGTTTTCACAGGTGATTGTGTCTCTTGCAAGGTACGTCAAAACTCTGGGTGAAACATTCGGTGTCTTTTAACATTTAGGCTTTTAAATGTTTTCACAGGTGATTGTCTCTCTTGCAAGGTACGTCAAAACTCTGGGTGAAACATTGGGTTTCTGTTAACATTTAGGTTTTTAAATGTTTTCACAGGTGATTGTCTCTTGCAAGGTACGTCAAAACTCTGGGTGAAACATTGGGTTTCTGTTAACATTTAGGTTTTTAAATGTTTTCACAGGCGATTGTGTCTCTTTCAAGGTACGTCAAAACTCAGGGTGAAACTTTGGTTTCTGTTAACCGTTAACTGTTCTCTTCGGATTCTGTTAGAATCTAAAGTCTACCAATAGTTTCTTTGGATATATTGACATGGATTTACTCATATACAATTTTATAAATAATATTTAATTTGCGTATAACCCGAACGGGTAGTAAGACGCGGTACTGCTGCTGCTAATAATAATAATATTAATAATAATAATGATAATGACAAAGACAACTACAACGACAATTTAATTCATGAAATTATTTGAGTATTTAAAATAAAATATTTTATTCAAACATGAAACATTTTTTTAAAATATTTTAACTTTGATTGGCCTTCAAGAATAGTTGATGTGATTCTATTTTTCTTTGCTTGGAATTGAGAAAGTAGTTTTGCACACCGCTATACAACAATGTTGTGTTTGCAGACTAACAGTGAGAGCAACTCCTCTGTGAAGAGCTTTCATCCGAAAGAGACAGCCATTTTCATTCGCCTGGTGAAATGGGCGATGCGGGCACTTGACGTATATTCTCTGAGCAGTACCTCGGTGGGCCAGAAGATGGCTGGCAATCCAAATGTTCGAACTGAGGATGAGGAAAAGGAAGTCTTGGAACTTTTCTCGGGAGTGGTGAGTGGGAAAATGGTCAAATAGGGGTTTGGAAAGCTTGAAAAACTTGGAAATTGAGTCAGCTTTGAATTTGCTTTGAAAAAAAAAAGTTTGTTCATTGACGGTAAAAATATTGAAGGCTAAATAAATCATGCATTTATGTGAAATTTTTGTAATTTTCTGTTACTATGTAAATTACAAATTCCATGACAAAAATCTGCGGTAATTGAATTGCATATTGTGATATTTACTTGATAAATCAGCCTAAATATGGTAAACATTCTTACAATAATATATTTTGTAAATGAGACAAGTTATATAAATATGCACATTATATTAATTTTTACAATACGAACATCTTTCATTACATTCGAACTTTAAATTGTGCTTAACTTCTTAGCAAAAAAGTGAACCTTGCACATTCTTTATATCAAATTATGCACGAAATACACCTTCAACACATTTATTTGCATAAAGACACGTCTATTATGTGAATGTTATTCTTTGTAATGGCATCCATTTGCTTTAATGTCATATATAATAAATAATAGTTGGATAAGCTAATATTTTTTGAAGTCCAAAAGCGCTTTTTGTGAGAACTTTAGTAACTAAAACGTAAAAAGTAACCAGACACAGTGGCTCAGTTGTGAATTTTTTTTTGTTACTCTTATGGACAAGAAATGTGGCTCACTTGTTTTTATTCAGATTAGTTTGAATGTTTTGATATTTTGCTTTGTAAGTATTCATTAAAACTGACTCCATGAGTTTTTTTTTATTTAAGAACCATTTTAGTCATTCTTAAAATATATTTTTAGAATTTATTGATATTTATACCAAAACACTTGATTATTTTAATTAATTTATTTAGCCATTGGGCCACCTCATTTTTATACAAAACACTTGATTAGAAATACACAATTATAATAATAATATTAGACCTAGTTTTTGTATTTACATTATATCAAAAATTTTATTAAACACTTGTTAGACAAAATATTAAGTTTTTATTTGGAAAACTGACAATTTTTAAATAAATTAATATAAAAATATTGAGTGTATATAGTTTTTTCATTAGTTTTTTATTTTGACAAGATTACAGAAGGCAAATTTATTGTTTCATACAAATTACTGCAGCCGAATCAAAGTTTTTGTCCCTTTTCCTGACTATTTTAACTATTTTTGACATCTACGTTAAATTTAACCCAATTAAAACTATCAAATTATTTTTATTTTTTTATTCGAATGATTGGGAAAGCTAAGTTTAGACTAAAATTACAGATCTGCATAAAATATAAATAATCCTAAAGTGGAAAAAAATATTTTTCAAATTCTTTCCCATCTCGATCCCACAGGAAATTGTTATTTCCCGCCCCCGAAGTCAAAATGTTATTCCCACACAGGACAAATTCTTAGAAATATTAAAGCAGTTTGTCGATTTCATTGGTCTTGTTTCCACTGTTTTATGGAAATGGTCTCATAATATGCCACCACTTATGTATGTGCAGTTCACGATGTTGGATCACCAGACATTGCATGAACTGTTCTCGACAACAGTGGAGTACCTAGTGGAGCGCATCCATCAGAATCCTAACCTCCAAATTGTTAGCAACTCGCTAATGGCATGCCAAAACACATCCCCCATCTTCGGCATGGTGCTGTTGGAGTACCTGCTGAAACACATGTCTGAAATGGGGGGCAGCGTCGAAAGGAGCAACCTTTACTTGCGATTGTTCAAGCTAGTATTTGGCAGTGTTTCGCTGCTACCGCAGAAGAACGAACATATGCTTAAACCACATCTGCATCAGATCGTCAACCGGTAAATCCTATTTCCCTTCATTTTTATTCTCCATTTATTAATGCATAACGTTGATGTATGTGTGTACTATTAATGTTACCTAACATGTACATTTTGAGTGTAATCATTTTTTAATTCCCTAAAACAAGGTACTCAACAATTATTATTATTTTTTTATTTTTTTGCAAATAGCTCTCATAGCATGTGCTATATTGTGAAAGAAAGTTATATAAACAAGCAAATATTTATATATCGTATTTACTCACATGTTTGACACCTTAGCTCGGTCGGTAGCTTGTCTTCCTAGTGAGCTAAGGGTCCAGAGTTGGATTTCTGGCAAGGTCGAAAATTTATCATTGGTGAAAATATAGGTTTACCCTTTCACATTTATAAATTATCAGCCCAAGTCTAAAATGTCTGAAAATATACCCACATTGTTATTTTACTTCTCTGTCAATTCTATTAATTGTATTGTCATTTGTAGTATTCCTTTATTTTATTTTTTTACAGATCAATGGAATTAGCAATGTCAGCTAAGGATCCTTACAACTATTTCTTACTTCTCCGAGCCTTGTTTCGCTCAATTGGTGGTGGCAGCCATGACCTACTCTATCACGAGTTCCTTCCATTATTATCAAATCTACTACAAGGCAAGCTCCCTCTTAATTATCTTGTTATCACTATGGAACCAACTGTGCTTATATCATTGTTTATTTCTTGGGGATTTAGGGCCGGTCTTATGAGTCCTGGATAAATATTAATCTGGCCGTTAAATATTTCTATCTGGTCGATAAGTTAAAAGTGCGTCTTATGACCACCAGATACCATTTATCTGCCAGATAAAATGTATTTATCCATCACATTTTTATCAGGAGGTTTAAGTACCTGATAACTTTTATCTGAAAGTTAAAATTGGCGTTGCCATAGTGACGCGCAGTTTTTTAATGAGGTTTCGACTATCAGAATCTGTTTTTAGGTTAAAATCTTGGTCCACGTGTTTAGTAAGCACAGGCCTAGGCTCTAACTATATAAAGTTAGAACATTTAATTATATATAAACTGACAAGCTATCTGTAGAGTTATATTTATATATGAACAAATTATTTAAATGGGAGTACAATAAATTAAATTTTGTAAATGTTGTACAAAACTATTGCCCACATTTTCGCAGACACCAAAATTAGTACTTGCAAGACAACTTAGCTCCTGCGCCTAAATGACGCCATCTGTTTCCTCGCACTCGTTTAGCCGCCATTATTTAACAAATGTTGGACGTTCACTCACTAGGTTGTAGCGGTAGCAGCAGAGTTTATATACATGCGTGCAACTGTAAAAACAGTACCAACCTTGCGTTCTATGCATAAAAATATATATTTATCCTAAGGATAGATATCTGGCAGATAAATTCAGTTCATAATACGCGTAAAATATTAAAGTGGCTGATAACCTTTATCTGGTCGCTAACTTTAACCTCTCGATAGCAATATTTATTCGGTAGTCATAAGACTGGCCCTTAGTACTTATTTTATAATTCATTTAAAGAACACATGATTCCAGCGTTAACAAAACAGGAGAAAATTTGAGTGTATTTTATTTTATTCATTCATGTATTTTTGTGATGGTGATTTTAAAATAATAACATAAAAAGGTGTAAAAGATAAGATAAAGATAGTATTTCAGCGTTTAGAACATTATATTTTAGTTTTTAAGTAAAACTTTTTTTTTTCCCTTTTTTAGGTATTTTTTTCGTGTTTGGTAGAAGGTACAGGAAAGAGGGAAAGGAATAACGATCAAATAAAAGGAGACGGAGGCAACAAAGCTTTTATAGTGTAAAGAAGAACTCAATTCAAACTCTACATTGAAGCTACTAGACAAATATTTAATGGCTGCCTCTTGATAAATATCACTTGTTACTGCCCAGTCCCTCGATCTACGTTTAATTCATTATATCGGAACTCATCAGGAGGAATTGTGAAATGCACAACACGACATCCTTTTTTATCCTTCCTTCCTCTTTTAGGAAGTTGTGTTGCATGATTCACACTCCCTCCTGCTGAGGTTCAATTTAATGAAACTTAGGTTGGAGGATTGGGTGATAAAAAGTGATTTTTTAAGAAGCAGCCATTACCTCTTTGTCTAGTAGCTTCAATGTAAAGTTTGAACTGTGTTTGTCCCTTTTATATGTTTCTCTCCACCTTTCCTGTACCTTCTTCCACAATTAACTTAGTGTAGGACTCCAAAAACCTTGAACCCTCAAACATCTCAAATCATTCAAAATATTATTATTATTAATTTTTTTTTACAAATTTGATAAGCAGATCCTAGACTTAATTTAACACTCAACCGAATATTTAAATTTGACAAAGAGTGGATTTTAACAAAAAAAGTTAACACAATCAATTTCTTTTTTCTTCCCCTCCCCCCCCCCACTATATTTAAATTTAATTTTTATAGCTTTTCCCAAAACTTGGATTCAAATTCGAGATTCGGGCTTGGTAGGTGAAATGATGATTCATTTTGTAAAATAGTGACTTCGACTGAACTCTCTATAATATAACAGAAAATTATTTTGTTAATTCTTAAAATTCATTCTTATGACAAGTGTTTATTACATATTTTGAATAGCAATAAACTATACTATCCACAATAATTACTAACTCACTTCGGTGGCTCTATGGTCTAATGCGCTGCTCTTTGAGTAGACTAGACCGCCGATGACGGGGAGATTGAGGTTTTAATCTCAGTCGGGTCTACTGAGGGTGGTTTTCTCTAAATGGTTTTACACGCAAATGTGGGTACACTTCCTCTGAATATAACCTTATTCCTAAAACCCTTAGCATAATTAGCACTTAAGCGTATAACTCGAACAGGTAGTAAGACGCGGTGCTAAAAAAAACCCAAAAAAGACTGTGTAGCAAAATTTTTCTCTTGAGTTCCAGCTGATCCATGCAACAAAAAGTTGGTGAGTAAACTGAATGGCTGTATAAATTGTCTGGCCGATGTTTGTGTTGCTGTAGGACTGAACAACCTACAGAGCGGACCTCATAAGCAGCACATGAAGGACTTGTTTGTCGAGCTCTGTCTCACTGTACCCGTCAGATTGAGCTCACTGCTAAGATACCTGTCACTGTTGATGGATCCACTGGTCTCGGCTCTCAACGGTTCTCACACCTTGATCAGTCAGGTAGAAGAACCGCAATTAACAGGCATAAGTGCATTAAACATGTTATACTATTGTTATACCCACAAATGGTCTAGTTATTTTACACTTGGTGATCCAACATAACTTGTGCTACGCACATGTACGAACACAACCCCTTTTCATGACCTTCACTCGCACACGCCTTATCCACGTCTACACACCGCCATCTCACGCACTGACTGTCCTGTCTCTCGCCTGTAATCACCAGTCTCGCCAACCTCAGTCTCTAACAGTATGAACATTAATTGAAATGTGTGTTTATGCTTTCACATGATGAATTAACTTCTGGGGACGGCATGTTTTGTCTGTACTAGTTTTAGGTTATATTATAAGGCATACGAAGCTATATGACTTGAATAAAAAACTGACCCAGGCCACAGGTTGGAAACACTAATGTATATAAAAAATAATTAATATGATAGAATAGTGAAAATTTTAAAAACGAATAAAAGTAAAAACACTTAACAAACATTTACAAACATTGCATATTTCAATGCCACATACCATTTTTCTCAGAAAATACTAATCTGAACACCAAGTTGGCTTCGATAATGACGAATGAAAACATCTCCGGTGGACCAAATTGTTATATGTGAACGGCAGGAGATGCCAATGTTTTGTCGAGGTTAAATCTAGACTAGTAGTTGGATATTTAAGGTGGTTAGTTTTCTATACTTAATAATCCGTTGATTTGTCGGTTCTCCTCTTTGTAATTAGGACAAAATTAGGGCTTGGCTGTTCAACTATTTTGACGATAATACTGATGCCGATCACCGAATCCGATCATTTGGTTTATTTAATTTTAGATATTACAAATATAATATTTATTATATTTGTAAGAAGGTAAAGGAAAGGTAGATAGAAACATATAAAAGGAACAAACACATTATGGTGTTTACAATGAAAAGAACACAGTTCACACTTTACATTGCTGCCACTGGACAAAGAGGTAATGGCTTCCTCTTGAAGACAATCAACTTTTACAGCCCATTGCCCGACCAAGGCTTCATTCTATTCGAACTCATCAGAACAGAGTGTGAAATGCTCAACGCAATTTCCTAAAAGAGGAAACCAAAAACACAAAAGAGGAGAAAATAGAAATACACAAAGAATAATAGGACACGTGGATGGTAACATTTAAAAGGAAAAACGTAAAAGGAATAACATAAAGAACAAACCCAGGAAATGGACAATGGATGTGAATATATAATAGATCTCCATAAGGAAAACCTCTTTTTGCTTTATGAGGTAATTATATTTGGAAGAAGGTACAGGAAAGGTGGATAGAAACATATAAAAGGGACGAACTCAACATGGTTTTTACAGTGAAACGAAGAACACATTTCACATACCTGGTGATAGTGGAATATACAGTAGAAATTACAATTACCCCACCAAACCTGGTGATAGTGGAATATACAGTAGAAATTACAATAACCCCACCATACCTCTTGATAGTGGAAAATACAGTCCTATAATTTATTTTGATATATTATTCAACAAAAACTCAAAAAATAATTAAGAGAGATGAATATAATTAATTTGAGAGTTGATTTTTTATACAAGTGTTTAAAGTAGGAAATCATTATTTGGCTCTTTTTATTAAGGTATTTGTGAGTATTTTACACAGATAAAACCATGTTTATGATGTAATTATTTTCATTTGAGAATTATTAAGACCAAATTAATTGTTTTTTAAACACTAGATTTCAATGATATTAAGACTAGAAGATAGTTCCATCCTTTCATTCACTATGAAAAAAAACAATTACCAAATAAATTTATCAAAGCTGACCAACATGTTTTGAATCGTGTTTCATCATTTTGAAGGTCAAACTTTTTTTCGGTTAAATTTAAACTAACCTAGTTCTTTACTTAACAGTTTTCAAATATCACAATCACTTTTAACACTGGGTTTGGTAATTTTACAATGAATTTTGTTAAGTTCTTTCCACTCATATAAATATAGTTTAAAAAAAAAATTGTAGTTGGTTTTCTAATCTTTGCTTGACTGTTCTTGTTTCATCTGTTAATTAATATATATGTATGTGTATGTGTGTGTTTTCACCTGCTCATGAACGTGTTGTGGGTTGCACAGGGTTTGCGGACACTAGAGCTGTGCGTGGACAATCTACAGCCGGACTTCCTGTACGAGTGTATCCAGCCAGTGCGGGCAGACCTCATGCAAGCCCTGTGGAGGACTCTCCGCAATCCTTCGGACCAAATTGCTCACGTGGCCTTCAGGTGCATACAACATAAAAATGTATTAGTGTTAATTCATAGGTATTGATAATACCGTTCAAAAGTGACAGCTGCAGATCGCGTGCCTTGACACATAAATACGTGAAAGTAGATTTAGTAACGTTTATACCTGTTAAAACTGAACCAAAGCATCCACCATTATGGAGAATAATCAAACTTAATTAGTGCTTTAAAGTGACTGATATACTTTTTGACGCTGCTAGTGCCAAGCGCTTGGGACCACACTTATGTTTATGCACTTGTCTCTATTGTCGGTTTTATTTTGAGGTTGGTCTATTTCCCCACCTTCCCCTTGTGTTTTGGATTAATACAGCGCTCCACTAGTCAGCGCTAGTGACAAATGGCAGTAAAGGTCAAGGTTTATACGAGATAAAATCGGTGATTTTTAGAAGGATTCTGTGGATAATTTCACACGTAATTATAAAACTCAAAATAGGACCATGCCCGAACTGCCGTTTAATTAAAAAAACAGTTGGATTATCAAGAACTATGCCACTTCAACAAAGTAATGGTATCTAGATATGGCTTTAGCTGCACTTAACAACTATAATAGCCTGTCTATTAATTTTTAATTAGCGTTGGACCGGATCCTGAACCCTTGGGAAAATGTCATGTAAAGAATTTATCTATTCCCATTGGTCGGGCAGGTATTGAACCTTCCCCGAAAAGTTTTAGGTGGGGAAACAAAACATAATACTCTAAGAAACAAATCCCGACAGGGAGTAAAGAGTATAAAGAGTGTCAAATCTAAAGAGAACATTTAAGAAAAGTAACTTTTAAACCTAGATAATACTTTGCAGTTTCATACTTAGAGCACACTGAAGAGGTGCCGTACATTATGTTTTCTAGTATTTTTTACGCTCTGCAAATAATTAAAATATAAAACACCATTTTCAAAAGAAATTAACTAATAAAAATAATTTCCAACAAAAATGTAATAAAATCAACTATTTTATTAATTGTATTATTTGATTATAATTCAAAATTATGTAATTTGATTTGATAAAAAAAAATGCTATTCGTGCATGTTTCTATTCGTCTTATTGTTATTTTTTATTGTTTTTATTACCTTTAGCAATTTTTTTTAGTATTGGCTTTTATTACTCGTTCCTGTTGTACACCTATATACTAGACCACAAAGGTGACATCTTCTTCCTTTCTTCAGTCTTCTATAGTAGAAGTAGTCACACACATTTAAACACAAATAGAATAATATCTGATTATTGTTGTCTTTATCAAACACAAAGAAAGAAGTGTGTGTTCCCGCTTTTCTCTTTGTGTTTTATAAAGGCAACAATGCTTAAATATTACTCTCTTTGTGTTTAAATTATTATTATTATAATTAGCACCGGGTCTTACTACCCGTTCGGGTTATACGTACTTACCCAAATTGTAATGGTAGGGTGATTGTGAGATGAAATGGAGGACCTATCAGTTTAACGTGGAATCCGAACCACGGTGGAGGCCTGGCATTCCACACATTCACAAGTTGTGATTAATACAAGTCTTGTCAGAGGGTGAAGGAAGGGTTTGGCAATCAGATAAATCTGTGCCGAGACCGAGGATTGAACCCCGAAGCCCCAGCACAGAAGTCTGACACCTTACCCCTAGACCGCCAGGTTACCCTTTTCGTGTTAAAATGTGTGTGTGACTACTTCTACTATAGAAGACAGAAGAAAGGCGGAAGATGTTATCTTTGTGCATTGGATTCTTCACACATTTTCTCTCTCATTAAATTTACTCTTAGTAGTTTATTTTACCTTTTCCTATATTTTTATCTCTTTCCATTATTATAAAATTATTTAACCATTGGGCCACCTCATTTATAAAGATACTAGCTAATACTAATATAGTACAAGTTAATGGCTTTAAAAATGGAATATTTGTTACAGGGTTTTGGGTAAATTCGGAGGTGGTAATCGCAAAATGATGCTTGAGCCTCAAAAGCTAGAGTACAACACCTACAACACTCCACCGGCTATATTAGTACACTTCATAGACCATAACAAGCCAGTGTGCCTCTCTGTAGACAAGGTAGGTATTAGTACACTTCATAGACCATAACAAGCCAGTGTGCCTCTCTGTAGACAAGGTAGGTATTAGTACACTTCATAGACCATAGCAAGCCAGTGTGCCTCTCTGTAGACAAGGTAGGTATTAATACACTTCATAGACCATAGCAAGCCAGTGTGCCTCTCTGTAGACAAGGTAGGTATTAGTACACTTCATAGACCACAACAAGCCAGTGTGCCTCTCTGTAGAGAAGGTAGGTACTAGTACACTTCATAGACCATAACAAGCCAGTGTGCCTCTCTGTAGACAAGGTATTTACCTTTTTTAATCTTCTTTTAGTATTTATTGACTTGTTCTTTTGTCTTATTCTAGATAATAGACACAGCTTTCACGGCCCTGAAAACCAGTACCACTGATCCCTTCTACCGGCGGCACTGTTGGGAAATAATTCGCTGTTACCTGGTTGCGTCCTTGCATCTGGATGATGATGCCATGTCTTTCAAGAAACTTTTCTCTCACCCCAGGTATGTTGACATAACATTTATGTTTGGTTTTTTATTCATTATTTACTAACCAATTAAAAACAATAAAATCGGCTATTTTGACAGTCAGGCTGAGCAGTGATGCCGCCCATTTTGTTTATTATATATTCAATATTACACACAAAAACAATAGGTGTTCACTAGTGTCATTATTACTTTCTTCCGACGTTTCAGAGATAAAAGTATTGAGAATCGTCAAAATAAATCACACTTAAGATATTGATAAATGTTGACATTTTATGACCCCCTGGAACCGAAAAGGTAGTTTTCATTATGCCGTCTGTCTCTATTTTGGTCTCAAGCCAAGACCATTCTACCTATTGCCCGGGCTAAATCTTGGATTACAAACTCAATGGCAATTCTCTAAGGGTCTGTGAGCTTGGGTTTTTTTCATTCGAGTCAAAGTCGAGTCGAGTATTTCTAAAAGCTTCCGAGTTCAAGTATTGTATATTCATAATTTTAAAATGTTAGAAAGTATATTAAAACACATGTTCTTAAAAGATGAATGACACTCATTTTTATAGATATTGAATTGAATTTTTCAATCTTGACTAATATTTTCTATAAAGTATTAAAAAAATTTCAAGAACCTATCTTCATTAGTAATATTTACACAAGGTATTCATCATAATATGAAATGATTGGTGTCTAAAGAATGTATAAATATTCATTATTGTGTGTATTGTTAATGGATGTTGCATTGTTTCAGCTTCACCGACCCATCTTGCAAAATCTCACCCATGCAGGGTATTCCATACAAGAGCACTGACAAACAGGCTAGAGCAACAATCCAAACTGCCATTACAGGTACACCAACAAAATAAAAACAAAAAACTTGTTTTGTTAGGTTGAGGCTTTTCTTTTCTGATGTAGGTACTTTTACTATGAAAAAAAATATTTAGTGTCCAGCTGTGACATTTACAATAATGTTCTTTCATGTTATTACTCAAGTTGTTAATGTTTGATAAAGTGTCCTTTTAAAATGTATGAGAAATTTCTAGGAATGGAACTTTTAATCCTCAAATCTCTTGAATCCTTAACGATATTCAAGATCTGAGGATTCGAAAATATATTGTATTCGAGACTCAAATTTTTTTTTTTTTAAATTCTTTCCAATTTTTAAAGTGAAATTTGTTTTAGAGCTTTGCTACTGTTTATTTATGGTTTCTAGTTTTATTTTTTTCCTTTTCCTTGGATTCTGCAGTTGCCTGTTCAAACTTGTGTCTTGACTCTTGGTAGATGGATAGAATGTTTTATTTATATTATATTTATTATTGAATCATTAAATTATCAGTGAGTAGGCCAGCTTGCAAGAAAAGGAGAGATGGTTATCGAAGGGATTCAGTTATATATTAGTGATCAAGTTCCCACCTACAAAACTGGGAAGCATTACAACTATTGGGGAGGGCTCATATTACTCTAGTACTATAGCATGAGTCAGAATCTGAAATATGTGGTTTGTCAAGGTTGTTGGGGTCGGTGTCAAAACGATGACCATTAATTTGTTGTCTGAGTGTTCCTGAGGCGAGGCCGATGTATTCAGCAATGCAGTAGTTACATTGTAACTGGTATATAAGACTTTCTTTGGAGCAGTCATAGTGGCCTTTCTTGGGGTATTCCATTTGTGTGAGTCTGCTGTTGATTGAGGTGGAGGGGTGGTGAATTCTGCAGTTACTGCATCTCTGTTGCAAGGGTAGGAACCTTTGGCCTGATGTTGTTTGTGGCCGGGTTGGACAATTTAGGATTAACCAGAATGTTTGAATGTGATTCTTGGAGCACTTTTGAGAATATTTTGTGCGAGGGTGGATGAGTTGAGATAAAGATATTGTAGCTATTGTTCAGGAAAAATCTGGGTTTGTCTAGGTCTTCATAATACTGGGTGGTGAGTGGTATCTCATTGGTAGGTTGTTTCTTTATAAGCTCTTGATTGGATAGGGCTCTTGTTTATTTAACTGCTGACTTTGTGTTTAGGGTGTCCTCGGGCTGTGAAAGCCTTGAAGAGTTATTGACATTGCGTGTTAAGCTCTTCTTCCTCTCTTCCTTGCCTCTGAAAATGAATAAATCTGGCTTTGACAGTTATACTGCTTCACCAAACAAATAAATATTGACTTCTAAAACTCCAAATTTATTTTAATCTATTTACAGTATTAGCTGTTAAGTACATTACAAATTAAATTTAAAATGTTTGAATTACCTGATGTGATTTATCAACCTAGAAGGAAATATTACACAAATTTGTGCCTTAAAACATTTTCTAGGTGATATTAACGCATACAATTACATACACAAGGACAGTTAAGAGTTTATCAACCATAAAACACTATACAAAATAATCAAACTTCTCTTTGGCTTTGAGAATATTTCATTGATTCAACTTGGGTTAGCTTTGATTTGAAAGGTGCACTGGTGACATTTATATTACTAGTGAATGTCTGAGATGACGTGAGGTATTTTTCCTTGTGCAGGAATGTTTGTGGCGTCCGCTATCAAGGAACTGAGGCAGGACGTTCTTCCGTACATGGTGTTTATGGTGACGCACTACACAATGGTGGCCATCTCGCAACAGGCAGGCGAGTCATCCTATAATACTGTTTAGCTTAACTTTGTCCCTTTTCGACAGTCTAAACGGCTCCATATTTAATTAAGTGTACAATATTAATATTGTTAAAATAAATCAATTCAATTAATTAGTAGGGGTGGATGGAATCCCAAACTCTCGAGAAAATAGTTGGGCATTTATCCATTCTTTTCAGGTGAGACTTTTTTTAAATTTATTTAGCATCGCGTCTTACTACCTGTTCAGGTTATACGTTCAAGTACTAATTACGCTAATGTATTAGTAATTGGGAAGGTTGAATCTAGATGAAGTGAACCCGCATTTGCGTGGAGGGAGAGTGGAAAACAATTTAGGAAACCCCCCTCCCCCCAGTTCACCCGACCGAGATTCGAACCTTGATCTCCCAGTCCTCGGCAGTCTAGCTCAACACGACTAGCGCGTTAGCTGGCTACACCACCGAGGTGGGTAAGGTAAGACCTGCTCCGGAACTTGCTCTTTCCCTATCAAGTTTCGGGCGCGAGAAACAAGTTGGGAAGTGCACTCATAGTGCTCTTGTTTGTAAACGGTTATTTGTTAGGTTCGGTAAATGAGAGAGCTTGAAATATATAGAGAAATTCGTAGATATGTTCTACTCCATCATATTTTGGGGTGGGGGGGAATGAGGGAGGGGGGGAGGAAGTAACTTGTCAAGGTCAACTATTTATGAGCGATCAGCCTGTCTATTGTTAGCAAACCAAGCAGCTAGTAGAGATTACAGGGGTGTTAAACTAGATAACTTTTCTCCACGCCACCACCCTCAGCACACCCGACCAGGATCCAACCACCGTGACTTTAAGATAAACTTGAGCAGTCCCTAGACCCTTAATTTAACAATTATCTGAATATTTGCGTGTTACTATTTATATTTTATACAGCAACTCAAGAGTTAACGTGATAAAGTAAACCTCTTATGTTTTATCTTGTTTTCTAAGATTCAGATTTGAGATTCAGAATGTGTTGATAAAAAATAAAATGAAGGTTATATTTAAGTAAAAAAAATAATATATTTTTTTTTAGTTACAAATTTGAGGCTAGCCTACTCGCTTCACTAACTGCATGGTCTAACTCTCGAACTAGACTAGACTGCTTATGACGGGGAGATTGAGGTTTGATTCTCAAACGGCTGTATGGAGGGTGGTTTTTCCAAAATAATTTTTCACACTTCCTCCACACAAATGCGGGAACACTTCTTATAACTATAACCTTCCTAATGTATAAAACCATTAGCATAATTAGTAAATAAGCATATAACCCAAATAAGTGGTAAGACGTGGCGCTATAAAAAAAAGGGGGTGGATTTTTTTAGATCTAATATGATGCATTTTGGTGGTTTAGCCGAACATAATTACAGGAACAATCTTAACAACTAGACCTTTTTACTGAATTGTAACAAAGTTATAACAACATTAGAGCAAAAAATGTTGTAAAACTCAAAATTGAAGAAGAAGAAGAATCACACCAATGTGATTTTGCACATAACAAGTTTGCCAAGAATCAAACTCAGATTTGAAATTCAGGATTCTTAATTAAAGTGAAAATTCAGATTCAACCCAACTTTAATGCCAAGTTTTTACTGAAATTAAACTTTACTTGAAATTATTTTAGTGAAATAAACTTTGTAAAGTTGAAAAATATATCAAATTTTTATTTTAAAACTGTATATAAATCAGGCTAATAAAACTGAAGATAAAAAAAAAATCCATGGTAATATTATTTGAAGTCAAACTGCCATTACTGTAGAAGTTTGATTTTAACAAGTGATACTAACTAGCTTGAGATATTAATTTTAGAGGTTAAAATTTTAAAAGCATCTCAATTAAATATAAATATTAAACCATGACTATGTCAGTACTTTGGTAAATATTGTTTGGATACACGAAACACATCTAAAATGGCAAGTTTAATATTTAGAAATGCTGCAAGATTATTCTCAAGTGCCTGTTTTTTTGTTTTTAATAATTTCCAGGTCCGTTTGCCTTGGCGGCGAAGCAAAGTCAGCCAGAGGGCATGGATCCGCTGGTGCTGATAGACTCGTTGGCGGCCATTATAGGCCACGAGGAGAAGGAGCTGGTCAAACCATGTCACTTGGCTCTCATGCTGCTCGAGCAGACCTGTGCCAACGTTCTAGGCTCTCTGCACAGGGTAAGTATATCTACTCCGGCATTACCCGGGTAAAAAAAGTTGGGAGAGATTCTTGCAACATTCGAATCCTTAAGAATTGGTCAATATTCAGAAAAAAATAAAAATTCAAGATATAAAATAATCAGTAGCATATGCAGGATTGTAATGTAGGGACAGGGTGTCTACCATCCGGGAAAATCAGGGAAAACGGGAATTAGCTGGGAATTTGAAGTGATCGGGAAAAAACGGGAATAAGCCGGGAATTTGGTAAATTACAATAAAAATTTGGGAAAATGTGGTTTTACTCAAAATATGAAATATAATAATCATTAAAACAGTAAATAATAATGTTATTCAAACTGTAGTTTTTTTTTGTAGCTGTGTACTAAATTTTATAATTCCTAATACACAATGTTAATACAAATTTAAAAAATATGTTTATTTAAATTTTAAAACTTATTATTATTCATAAAAAAAAGATTAATAGAAAAATGAGGGGGGAGGTGGGGGAATTAGAAGGATGTGACATACTTTTTAGTCGGGAATTTTAGGAAATGATCAGGGGAAATCAGGGAAAAAGTCGGGAATTTCATTGGTCAAGTTGAGTAGACATCATGAGGGAGAGGGGGGGGTTCAAAAGGGATTTGGGGGAGGTACCCCCAACCGCCGGAGGCAAAATTTTTTTAAACATGAAACACACTTAGAAGCTTTTTTTAATTGGTATTTTGTCAACTTGATCATTAATATTTGTAAACACTACTCGAGCCACCTCAACTCCCCCCCGTGGGTACACTACTGAAAATAATACCATAATCACCCATGTCGATCATTGGGTTTGTTTAATTTTAAATATTACAAAGATAGTAGGTAAAATTTATTTGAAATAAAGCACTCGGCCAAATCATGGTTAAAATTAAAACTAGGTGGGCTAACCAACAACACACTTACCTACTTTATAGTTGTGTTAAGAGTCAACCTTGAAGTACAACCAATAGCAACTTGAAGAAGTTGTTTGTGTCTGTGTAAGCTTTTCTTTAAAAATAAGTTCATTGTTAAATTAATGGTCTAGGACTTGTTGGCTAAGCTAATTCTATAATTATTATGTTAGTGTTAGACCACAGTATAAGCAGTATTAGAGCTCTCAAAAATATTCAAATAAAAAAGTTTCTATTTTTTTTTTATTTGAGGATTTATGTTTTGAATTTAATATTTTGTAAAATTCTCGAATTTCTAATATCCTTAAGAATTTGAGGACTCGATGCTCCCATCGCTAAATTAAATATAAAACACCATTTTCAGAAGAAACTAACAAATAAAATTAATTTTCATAAAAAATATAATAAAACTAGATATTTGATTTGTATTATCATATGATTGTTAAAAATTTTGATATTCGAGTTATTCTAAAGTATAATTTTTATAATTAACGGTTGAAGTCTTGCTTCCACAATTTTGACTCGTTTCTCGTCTCGTTCCTCGTCTTGTTCCTTGTCTCGTTCCTGTCCTGCGATATAAATATCATTCCCTTACACCCCTAATAAAATTACTAGTTAGAAACATAGATACCTTAATATAATTCTATCTTTTGAATTTGATTAAAATTAACCAAGCTTATAAACTATCTTATTCAGATTTGATTCAAAACATTTTCATTATAAAATATTTGGTTTCGAATCGATTTGAATTTCTAACCAAATATTGGTATTCACTTCCAAATTGAAATTTTTTGATTCCTATTGGCTTACTAAACTGTGAGTAAATAATTTACACTGTACATTGCCAGACATCAAAACTGAGGCTTAGTTGTTGTATCACGTATTTGTTTGTCAGGCCTGCCAACTGCCCCTCATGGAGTACATGGCTGAGCGCATGTGTTCGCTATGCTACGAGAGAGCATGGTACTCCAAGATGGGTGGCTGCTACGCTATCAAGTTCATGTTCGAGAAGCTGGACCGCTGCTGGGTGTTTGAGCATCTCTTCTCCTTCCTCAAGGCTCTTCTCTTCGTCATGATGGATCTTACGGGAGAGGTAGCCACTTTCCTATCACTTCATTTTGTAATTATTAATATAATGGCACGGTAATTAAGTTCCACGCATTAACCGTGATCACGATGGAGATTTGTCAGTTTTAGTCGGGGGGCAACTATGAACCTTTTTCTAGTTCTTTAAAGGCTGAGCGAAAGTCTAGAAGAGAGGAAGTCATCGTGACAAAGCTCCGCGTCGGACACCCATCATTGACCCATGGATTTTTATTGAGAGGGGATCCACCTCCAGTGTGTGAGTTTTTGCGATGCTCCCCTTAGTGTGTACCACATTTTGGTGGAGTGTCGTAAATATGCCCCTATCCGCCTGGCTCTTGATTTTAAAAGTGAGCTACGTTTTTTACTACGCGATAGCGCGGATGGAGTTATTTGTTTACTCCGTTTTATACGCCGGGCGGATCTTTTAAATGCCATTTGAGTCACTTTTATAAAGTGACTCATCTGGATTTTATCTCATATTGAGAACTTTTTAACATTTTAGTATATTTTAATATGTTTGTTTTGTCTTTTTTTAACTTATTATTTTAACATGTTTTGTAATTTTAACGTGTTATATTTTAATATGTTTGTTTTGTATTTTTAATGTAGTGTATACACCTGTGGTTATATTTTAGCAGGTGCATCACTTCTTTTATACTAATAGCCCATTTGAGCGCTCCTATGGAGTGTTTAAAATGGGCACTTTCTCTTATTTAGACTGTTTTTAATTGACATACAAATTTTAATATTTTATATTATTTTATAATTCATGTTTCCACCTGTTTATTCTAATAGGTGGACTATGTGATGTGACTCTCCCCTATGGGGATTCTACTGTGTTTCTTTTATTACTAAAGGTCCTATTGACCTCACTGTGTCGACGGGCCTCAAAACAACAATAATAATAATAATAATAATAATAATTTAAAGGCTGATGTTTAAGACATTACTTAGCTTGTGGCGGAGGGAGTATTTGTGGCCTTACATACGCGACTTAAGGGGAATGGGGTGTATAAGAAATTGAACATGAAAAATTGGTACTAGTCGTTAGGTTCATCTTTTTTGAGAGGGAGATTAGAGGGAGAGCGGAACACCATTTAGTTAAAAAAAATTGTACACACAGCCAGGATTCACACCCCGACCACCCGTCACAGGTTAAGGGTAATAGTTGAGATTGATGTTTAGTCCACGTGGTCACTTAATATCTCGGCGCTATATTACATACATAATTGTTTTCAGTCGGTGTGCCATGAGTTTATAATTTGTTAGATACGTGTGTGTTTATTGAGCTTAATACCCGTCTCGGTGGCGTAGCTGGCTAACGCGCCAGTCGTGTTGAGTCAGACCACCGAGGACGGGGAGATCGAGGTTTGAATCTCGGTCGGGTAAACTGGGGGTGGTTTTTCCTAAATGGTTTTACTCTCTCCCTCCACGCAAATGCGGGTTTCACTTCCTCTAAATTCAACCTTCCCAATTCCCAATCCATTAGTGTAATTAGTACTTAAGCGTATAACCCGAACGGGTAGTAAGATGCGGTGCTAAAATTAAATTAATTAAATTATTGAGCTTAATATGTATATTTTATATAATAATGGCATAACTTTTGTATAATTTATACATGTTATATATATCATTTCTTTTTAAGAGTAGTCCCAAAACCCACTTTCTTCAAACACAACTTGCGGCTCAGACTTGTAGTGTCAAGGGTGAATGTTAACTGTGCTAGACTTGTCTGAAAGATTCATTTCTCTCTCTTTCCCAACCTCACTTTGCGAACAGCCTTTTCTTCCCCACAGAAGATATTTTTTTTTTCTTATCTAATGTGTTAAAAGGACCCAAATACCCCTTCTTTTTTTTAAATCGGTTAGCAGTTTTTAAACAGACAAGTAAAAAAGGTCAAAACCCTAAAAAGACTTACTCCCAAGTGAGTTCCCGAGAACCAAAGTAGATATAGTTAATTGTTCTAGGAGGGGAAGGGTTTCTTAGAGGGGGTCATTTTATTTTTACTCATTTGGAACGCAATTTGGCCCATGACTAATTTATAACACGCATGATTCCCTTTAAAGCCAATAAACATGCATTCATTCATTACATTATTAACGTATAGCTCAAACCGGTAGTAAGATGCGGCGCAAAAAAAATTATTGTTTTTTGGGTGTTAAAATAAATAATGAGAAGAAAAGACAATCTTGCCAATCCTTGCTTGCTCTGCTTTCCACCAACATAAGATTACAACAAAAAATAGACCGCAAGAATTGTGTGAAGTTTTGTTGATTGTTAACACTTTATCATTACCAATAAAGATGGTATTTTAATTTTTTCAATAGAACATTAATTTATCCAAGTTCCCCCACTTATTGCTAAACACTTTTTAAATCAGTTTAAATAAAAGACTTTGGAGATAATCAGCAACTTCTAGGTTATAAGAAAAGAAGCCATAGCTACTAGTGGGGCCATGCCGCACACTATTCCTACGATCCACAGTAACTAGTGGCCAGACTGCACACTATTATAGCAGTCACGTTGAATATTGGCTACCACTTGCCTCCAACCTAATGCTGCACGTCATCTCATGACACACATGAATAACCAAGAAGTGGACCGTTCTGACAGTTTATGTCAAAAACTGAGCGTTTCAAGCTGTACTTTGACTTCTATCCACTGGTGCTGATTATCCTACTTCCAGCCATAGTTGTATGGGAGGAACCATAGGAATTTTTCTCTTGTTAATCGAGTTGAGTTAGGTAAAAGATATACATAAAATTTAAAAAAGATAGAAAATATCAAAGTAAACTAATTTAAGAAACTCTTCTTTATTGATCACGAACTTTTAACTTTGAAGAAACAGCTGACTCTCCAACCTGTTTAAAATTGTCAAACCTAAAAAAGCCAAGTTTACTGTAAACATTGATTGTGTTTTGTCAGGTGTCCAGTGGGGCCATTGAACTGGCCAAGAGCCATCTCGAGAGGATGTTGACTCTTTGTGCTGCTCCTGTGGAGAAGGACGGAACTAACGATGAACTTGTGAATGCTCAGAAGAAAAGTTTATTTGAAGTTACTCATGAACTGGTGCGGCAAGTGACGAGTCCCAATTCCATTGTGCGAGAACAGGTACAATTCACTTGGTTTGGTATTCTTTTTTATTGTTTATTTTAATTATTGCATCATAAAGCCTATTTTAATTTTTTTCACATTTATGGTTTATGATAAATACATGCACATACATTTAAACAAATATAAATTGCCAGTTTTTTTGACATTTAAAAAATAAATAATGTCAGCAGATGTTTTGTATATTTTAATTTGAGACAATGCAATAATAATGACGCTGACGACGACTTGGGAACTTGCCCATTAATGGGTAACCAAATCCAGACTACCCCTGGGTTTGAATCTGAGATAAAAAAAAACCTTTTATTATTTACTATTTCAATTATATTCTTTGTTGCCTTATAGATATTTTTAGTTATTCATTTTTCAGCAAGCTATCTGATGTGGGAAGAATCCAATCCACAAAGGTGACACTTCCTTCCTTTCTTCTATCGTCTCTGGTAGAAATAGTCACACACACACATTTAACACAAATTGAGTAATATTTCAGCATTGTTGCCGTTATCAAACAAAAAAAAAAAGAGAGGAGCAGGAATACACTTCACACAAAAACACTATATTACTCCATTTTGAATTAAAAAAGGGAACTGTTAGAAACACTCTGTAAAAAGAAATAGGTTAGAAATAGGCAAGAGAAGTATAATAAAAACAAAACCTTAAATATGTTATATTATAGCTGAAAATAAAATACATTTACTAAATTTTGATTCAATATCACATTGAAAACATTTGTTTTCGACAGTATCTATACTTCTTTCACCCCCATAGATTTAAAGAAATAACAAAAAACATGTGTAGAAGTAAAAGTTTTTCTTTGTTGATAAAATTGTAACTGTTGTACCTTCATTGCAACTTTCATCTTTTAGGATCAAATACACTGATCAGTCCAAGGAATGTTTCCCAAATTGTGGAGTGTGACAAAACCACTTACTTTCATTGATAAACAAATTAACGCAGATTTTGTTGTGATTTTTACCTGCCATGGCTTTGTTTAGCCTACCACTAAGGCTTTATTAAATTTTGGAGCAACTATTTACATTTTACAAGCTAGAAGATATTTACTTCCTTTGTTGTCTATGAAGAGCTGGAAGAAGTATGCGGAATAAGCTGTGTACGTGACTAGGGGAATTTAGGGAAACACTGGCTTAGAGTACTATACATCATTGTACTTGGCTAATGATGTGGCTTTCTCATCCTAAATACACACTTTTAGGTGCACTTACTCTAAACTAACTACCTTAGCCACATCCCTTAGTATAAGCCATCAATAACTAATATAAAAATATTATGTTGTATCTCTGTAAGGTAAACAAACGTTTATAAAGTTGGTTAACTGTTGGTATTCAGGCCATGCACTCGTTGCAAGTCCTGTCCAAGATCGAGAATCGATCTGTGACCCAGGTGATGGAGCCTCACAAGGAGATCCTCGAGAAGTACGTTCCGCCAAAGAAACATCTTTTGCAGCACCAGCCGGCCAACGCCCAGATTGGCATAATGGACGGAAACACCTTCTGCACCACGCTCGAGCCACGCCTCTTCACTATAGGTACGGTATCAGACGCATGATTTGAGAGCATAACTTTATATCAGGGCCTGAAATATCAATTCAGGTCAGGTGGAGTATGACCCACAACCCACGGTTTCATGAATATCTGGAGAACATTCATTTGGGTATCACTCATCTTATTCTGGTCAATAAATGACTGTCTAGTAACTTGCTCGGTTGCTTGCAAGTTTACAGATATAGATGTTCCCTTTGTAATGTTTACTGTTGTTTGGAGGATAGAACTAACATTTTAGAAAACATTCCGGATTAAAGTAGTAAGTGTTATAATATCGAATAAGGATTAATTAGTTAAGTTGAATAAGTTTGGAATAATTAAATTTGATGTTTATTCCAGAGTGATACAGTGATAAAGAAAATAAAAGTGAAAAAATAATGATAAAAATGTAGAAAGAATTTCTTTGTTATGTAACAAGTTAAAAGTAAATACAATAAAATGGACAATTATTAGGAGGTTATATTATCTGATTGTTGAAAAATGATCATTTAATAATAAGAAATTAAATTGCAAGAAAAATTATATAAAATATTATATAAATATAAATTTGTATTTATATGCAAGATAAACAATGACTTGGTGACTAAACAAATGCAGATCAATGTAGTTTTAGTAAAAAAAAATTGACAAATTAAAGATTAAAGTAAAACTAAACAATAAAACAGACCATAAATAGAGATTAACAAAATAAATAAATTAATAAATTGTAAATTGATTATTATCATATCTGTATCGAATAAAATATGAATACTAAAATTAGGGCCATTTTAAGAAAATATGAGGAAAATCTCAGGCCTCTCTTTGTACGGCAGTTTTTCAGTTTTAGCATTAAGCTGTTATAAAATATTGATACATAGTCGGTAGTTATGTTACTTAATAATTTCTGATGTTTTATGAAATAATGATCAACCCATCAAATGACTACTTTATTAAATGCAAACAAATTAAGTTAACAAAAGTAAATTCCTCTTTGCACCATTGCACTGTTAGTTTTCTGTGGACCGACAGCGGTAGCACAATGGTGGCGTATTCTAATGTACTGCAGCACATAACTCGAATAACATAAATCTTAAATTACATAAAGTTAGGGTTTTCAGGAATCTGGAATGGAATCCTATCACTAAGTGAATACTTACTGCGGCTAATTATCTGTACACTGTTTGATGCAAAATTTATAATAATAACTGTAATTGAATTTAATAATTTTTGGGGAAAAGGTGGCCCCTTGGAATGTGCGGCCTAGGGCAAACCCCCCCTTTGCTCTTCCCTAGACGCGGCCCTGATTAGAACTTCATTTATCTGCATGAATTAAAATAGAATTATTGAAAAGTTAGTTGAGTATTAACTACTAACCACTTAATTTACCATTTAACCTGGCTATGTTTTACACCAGGGCTACCATTTAAATTCATGTAAAAATACTTTATGTACAAGTTTAGTTTAACTGATATAACTTATTTAATATATTTGCAATTTCAATGCCCTAAACAGCATTTTTATATCATGATAAATTGTAAAAAAAATTCCCTCCCTACCCGCCTCGGTGGTGTAGTTGGCTAACGCGCTAGTCGTGTTGAGCTCGGCCGCCGAGGTTCGAATCTCGGTCAGGTGAACTGGGGGTGGTTTTTCCTAAATGGTTTTCCACTCTCCCTTCACGCAAATGCGGGCTCACTTCATCTAAAATTCAACCTTCCCAATTCCTAATCCATTAGCGTAATTAGTACTTAAGCGTATAACCCGGACGGGTAGTAAGACGCGGTGCTAAATATCAAATTAAGTTAACAAAAGTAAATTCCTCTTTGCACCATTGCACTGTTAGTTTTCTGTGGACCGACAGCGGTAGCACAATGGTGGCGTATTCTAATGTACTGCAGCACATAACTCGAATAACATAAATCTTAAATTACATAAAGTTAGGGTTTTCAGGAATCTGGAATGGAATCCTATCACTAAGTGAATACTTACTGCGGCTAATTATCTGTACACTGTTTGATGCAAAATTTATAATAATAACTGTAATTGAATTTAATAATTTTTGGGGAAAAGGTGGCCCCTTGGAATGTGCGGCCTAGGGCAAACCCCCCCTTTGCTCTTCCCTAGACGCGGCCCTGATTAGAACTTCATTTATCTGCATGAATTAAAATAGAATTATTGAAAAGTTAGTTGAGTATTAACTACTAACCACTTAATTTACCATTTAACCTGGCTATGTTTTACACCAGGGCTACCATTTAAATTCATGTAAAAATACTTTATGTACAAGTTTAGTTTAACTGATATAACTTATTTAATATATTTGCAATTTCAATGCCCTAAACAGCATTTTTATATCATGATAAATTGTAAAAAAAATTCCCTCCCTACCCGCCTCGGTGGTGTAGTTGGCTAACGCGCTAGTCGTGTTGAGCTCGGCCGCCGAGGTTCGAATCTCGGTCAGGTGAACTGGGGGTGGTTTTTCCTAAATGGTTTTCCACTCTCCCTTCACGCAAATGCGGGCTCACTTCATCTAAAATTCAACCTTCCCAATTCCTAATCCATTAGCGTAATTAGTACTTAAGCGTATAACCCGGACGGGTAGTAAGACGCGGTGCTAAATATTATTATTATTATTATTTTCCCTCCCTACTCTTAGCATTTACATTCTTCCTCCCTCCCATTTCTTCTCAATCTACCTCCACTATCGCCCCTCTCTCCTTGCACTTCCCTTCAGCATTTATTTATCTATCTATCCTATATCACTTTATTTTACTTATTTCACTCCCTTCCCACTTAGATTATTCCCCCCATATTCAAAATCCCAAAATATATATATATATATATATACTAAAAGGGCCGTATGCAAGAACTTGACTAATTTATTACTATACTAGAACACGACTCTAAATATTCGACTCTGGTTGGACTTGAATGAAAAACCCCATGCTTGCAGGCCCTAATATTAATAAATGACATATTCTGGGCACCTCAAGACTTACTCAAGCAACACTTTACTAAGGCACTTGGATGTTCCCAAACAAAGCACTTAAGTGGTTTTTGTTTAGACATGACCATCATGGAGCACAAGGTATTCTTCCACGAGTTGATGTCTCTCTGCGAGGCAGAAGATACCATTCTCTTCAAACTGCCCTGTTACAAGTCCGTCAGCTCTATGGTGTCTCTGCGCCAATCTGCGCTGCGAGCACTCGCTGCCTGTCACTACCTCGACACTCACAGAGACAAGATATTCCCTGTGCTCTTCAAGGCTCTTGAGAAATCTGTTCCGGAGCTGCAGGAGACAGGTTATGAGTGCATGAAGAAATTCATCGCCGGATGCCATTTGGACGAACAAGTGGTGAGTGATATTACACAACGAAACGTTTGTTAGTGGTGGACAAACCTTTAGTTACCCAGACTGTTTTGTAAAAAGTTTTAATAGCTATTTTTGGAAATGATAGGTAGCTAAATTCTGGTTTGTAAGTAAAAAGTAATTAATGTGGCCAAATAGTGTTTTGTTATTTTCTTCCACTATATAGTAACCACTCTTAGGGATAGATTTAAAATTTGGTTAAGATCAATTTTAGAAATTTCAACTGAGTTTTGTATTCTGGAGTCCTCACACAAATCCATCCAAATTATTTTGGAACTAAAAAAAAAAATTTTGATGGGTCGGAATATAAAAATAATTATAGCGAGGGAGAGAAACTAAAGAAAAACTATTTTTATATTATTCCATGAATACAATAATTATTATTGAAATATCTAGAAACCTGTATAATAAGACAGTGTAGAAACACTGTACAGTAATGTAAAGAGAGTGATAGTGAAGGAAGTTTAGGCCTAGACAGAAACAAACACACTCCTCTCTTCATTTCTACTCACAATTTTACACTTCAAATATCCACAGCTACACATTGTTTTGATTTTTCGGAAATATTCCCTTTTAATATAAAGAGACACATTTAAAACACACAAAACACCAAAAGAGATATTATATGGAACTAAATGCTTGAAGAATTTGAAATATAAATGAAAACTTGCAGTGTTGCCAAAGGGATGCAACAAAATGGAGGCTTTAATAGATAGAGAGCTTGCTGAAAAATTAATAACTAGAAATATTTTTAAGATTAACAAAGACTAAAAAAAAAAGAGAGAAAGAGTGACTATTAATTGAATCAGTGATTACAATAATTGTGTTTTTTTTCCATGTATTAGTAAATGTTTATTTGGGTCTTCATAAAAGTGATAACATTATCCATTATTACAATAGGTTCACTGTATTACAAAAATGTCATATCGCTCATTTGCGAGAAAAGTGACATAACTCAAAAATGGTCGTTTTTTAGTTAATTGCAAAAAATGAAAGGGAATCTTGAGTACTTTATACTGGAAGAACAACTTGAGCGAGTTTCTAAAAATGGCTGAGATAGAGCAGTAATGTCGTTATTGCGCTGTACATTTTTGTGACATGCCTTATTTCTATAGTGTGTTATCTCAGTTAGCACTTGGTGTTTGATGTGTAAGGTCTATTTCGTTCTCAGAAACAAAGTTATATCTTCACTTAAGTCGTCCATGCTGCAAAGGTAAGAATAAATTTGGCTTACTCTGTAATCATTAAAAACGTGTTATTTTGACTTGTGACTTTCTTCGTGATAAATTTTACTTAGTTTATTTACTTATTTACTTATTTTGAATTATGACGTTGTAACGTTATTTGCCAACCTACCATTTATTTCCCTATATTTTTCCCAAGCTTTGTAAATAGTTTCAAATTTATTTTCGTTTGAAACACGCTGTGTCGCCGGCGTGACAAATAATACTATTTACATCCATTTAAATAAATTAAAAGGACAGAATATAGAACATCTAACACTGTTTTAAATAATTTAAACAATTAATTTTGACATAAGGAAGAACACTTACCTTTTATTAAACATATTAATTACCTTCCAAGAGGTCTGTTGACTTCTCTTCTATTTATTTTGAATGTCAGCCATGATTTATTTCAACGCATGCGCAGATATGATGAACAAGTGAGTGGCGAGTCTCGTGTTTGTAAAAGTAGTAAGAAAGTAAGAAAAAAAAAAGACGCGATGTAAATACCTCTAAAATAGCGCATAGCGCGCATTTCATTTTTGACACATTAAAATAAACGTTTAATTCTTTTAAGAAACACTGACATACATTTAAATCTTGATATTAAATTTGCATTTTTGTTTTATATTCAGTTCATAGCCAACACTTTATCTTTTATTTTAATGTATTAGTTTTCTCTTTGGACTTAGTAGAGAATAGAACGTTTTTAAATTTGAAACTTAGAACATTATTTGAAGAGGATGAGGGTTCTTTCTTCCGGAGTGTCATTTAACATGGAGCAAAATCTATATAGCTCCTAATTAAATTTAGTTTTCAAGTGGAACAATGGTTCGAAAGTAAAAGTACAAGTACTCAGATGGAAAGTTAAGTGTCTGGAGACGAACTAGAGTGTTTATTTCTTCAAATTGTGGACGAGTTTGAATAAATAAAAGGAAACAGACTTCAGACATTCTGTTTCAACATGGACAAATTCATTGGTGAGGTCCAGCCAAATCTTCAATTTTAAATATATTTTATTTCTCATTTTTTTATCAAGCTATCAGGATATATGCAAAAACTTTCAGAAAGGACTAAATACATTCAGACTC